>JANHGN010017398.1:49004-79241 GCA_024605025.1 Megaceryle maxima
TCTTAAATATTTTATTACAGAGGTGCTGATGAGTTTGTTCTTGGCCAGGTCTGTCTTGGATCAGGCAGGTTTTGGCTCTGTGAGACACAGGGGAGACTTCTAGCAGCTTCTCACAGAAGCCACCCCTCTAGTCCCCTCACTACCAAAAACCTTGCACACCCAATACAGGCATCCCCATCCCCTCCTCCCACTGCGGCATTTCCAGTTGCCCACCTGAGCACTGTTCTGAGTGGGAGATGGGCTCTCAGGTAGGGACTGATGAAGGGAAGGACTAAAGCACCCACAAAAATCTGGGCTTAACTAGAGGTAGACCTCATTTCTAAATGTCCCATTAGTTGCACTTGCCTTCTGTGCAGGATTTTGCCATGGCCAGGAACTACTAGGTGGCCCCCTGCACATCCTCAGCCATCTGCCCTGGAGCCTGGTTCCTGAACAGTGGCATGTTGCAGAGACCTGCAACCTTCCAGTGCTGATGTGTTTTCCTTCCCCACATCAGTGCTAGGCTGGTTAGCACAGGTTTGTCTGCAGTGAGAACGGCAACAGCTCCTCTATTTCTCTGCAGAGCCCTCATACAAAATCATCTACATGTTTTACATGCCTAGAACCAGTGAGACCAAAACAACCGCTTAACACTCACTGGAAAACAAGCATAATTGAAACAAACTGAAAATAAGATTATTAGTGAAGTAATCCAGCTTCCTATTTTCATTCACCAGGAGCAGTGCCAGAGGTAATTCTGAATCTGGAGAGGCTCGGCAAAGAGCTGTGGTGGAGTCAGCAGAGCAGCACGGGAAGTGCTGACGTGGGTGAGAAATGGTCTTGAATCACTGAACACGTTGTTCGAGCTATAATGATTTTGTGATTCTGACTGAGAACTTTCTTCATGAATCATAAAATAAATAAGGGTCCTGGAGCACCACGGTTTCATACCAGCAGCCAAGGAGATGAAATCATGAGACTATGAAATCCAGAGCTGCTCCCAAGTTTGGCAACTCGCCTCTGTGGTGAGGAACGAAAGCCATGTGCCAAGTCAGTCACAAATTATAAACAACCCCAGAAATGGCAACATCTTCTCCCCGAAGCCTTTTTCAATCTTCCCTTATTCTTCTCTTAAATTGCTCCCTGTCTTGTGTTTGCCTTATCTGCTATCTGCGTGGAGTCTCTAGCTGTCTTCAGACCACCAGAAATAGGTGACTAACACGTGTCAACACCAGTTCTCCTCCTGGGTGCTTATGCAGCCGGGATGTGACAGCCTGGATAGTGAGGGGTCTGAATTGCTTATCACATTGAGATGTTATTGTAGTCACAACACCTACGTGAGACAGCAATAGTAGCAGCCAGAATTTGGTCCAAAAGCAATAAAAAAGGAGTAATACTAATTTCTGCAATTATTTACCACTCACAGGAAAATTAGTCATGTCTTTGCAATACCTGAGACAGTAGATGCCACAAAATACCTTCAGTGCCATCTAGCTACTATGTTACATGAAGACATAAATTTGCAGCTAGCGCTAATTGCCATAAGGGCCATCAGAGGCATGATGTCCTGTTTGTACCAGCTGATGCTCTGCCCTTAGGGGTCTAATCAGGATGGTAATGAAAGCCACAAAGACAATTCACAACCGTAGAAAACTCTGCTTTGAGTGGATGTTTACTTAAAGTGTGGCAAAGTGAAATCCTCAGAATGAAAACTAAATAAATAAATAAATACACACTACCCCAAACTCGTGGGCTATTTCCTTCTACTTGTAAAAGCATTTCAGTGTCACCAGCCTCTCTGAACACTGCCAAGAAGGAACAACAGCACTTTTTGGCTTTAGCTTTTGTTTCATGAATACATAAAGAAGCTATGAAAAATATCTCCCTTGCTGTCTACTTGTCTTGTGTTTCATTCCAAGTCCATCATGAAGTACTTTGGCTGGAGTACTTTGGCCCCTGATTGTCTGGTTTCTCCAGGACTGCTAGACTTCTGTAGAAAATACAGTAGTTTTCAAAATTACATGGACCCATTTTACTGGTGATGACTACTGACCATCTATGATTACTACAACCACGATGTATGTCCACACCACAACAAGCATGTGTTCTGACAGGCTGGCGGCAGGCTGAGAGGTGAGTGGGTTCCAAGCGATACAGCAAACACGTACCTTTCCCCAGGTAACTCCCTCTGAACCATCATCGTGTGGAGCTGAAAATGACAGTGAACGATCAGCCATGTGAAACATGAAGACATGGAAATGTGAGCTGGGGAGCACAGTCGTGGCTGCCAGCATCAGCTCATGGCATGAGCAGCGGCTGCAAGAGGCAGTGGAATGAGCTGATGTTTCACTTTTTCCTCCTCTGGCTCAGACTGTGGCCCATTGCCACATGGTCTGGTGTGTCCTGGACCATGCAAAAAGCTAAGAAAAGTCAAACTAAATTCATTTCAAAAAGAGGTTGTTTTTATGACAAACTGTACTTCATTGAGGTTATTCTGTTTATGGTGTAATTTATTCAGATAAAACCTGTCTACAAATGACCTTATGGTCTGGGTATGATGCTGATACAGGATACACACATGCTTATGCTCCCACAATGTCAAATGGCAACACTTGGCCAAGAATCAGCTCCATGGATGGAGCAGGCAAGTGCCTCCGCCCACTCTGCAGGTCTCATCCTGTTCTGGGTGTGTGCTCATAAGAAGGTGAAACCAGTCCCACCACTGAGAGCACAAGTATAGTCCCTGGCTGTCACAGCAGCGCACATGTGGCAGCAGTGCCAAACCTGCTGATAGCAGCGGGATGTACATCAGAAGAGATCAGTGCCCATCAGAGCACAGTGAAGACTTTCATCTCCTGTTTGGAGGTCTCACTACCTTAATGCTGGAGAGTTTATCCAGGCAAACTGAGATTACCTCCAGGAGCAAACAGTGTTGGCAATTTCAGAGAGCCCAGGCCAGCTTCTACTGGCTGACAATCTGTCTGTAGCATCAAAGTAATTTGAAAAAATTTTGGAGAACATTAATAATTGACATTAGTGCTGAGGAGGATATTCATCTTTGTATGGACGGACCTCAGCAGTGTGAGATGGGGCTTAAAAGGAGCATCTGTGTGGCACCCACCAGGAGACTTTCAGGCAATACTTAAAGCTTGCACTGTGAAAGGTAGATTCTAGTGTGGCAAAAGCTGGCAGTTCAAGCAGAGGAGAACTGCAACCCTCAGGTGTCCCTCTGAGCTGAAATTACCATACAGACACTTAAATAAAAATGAGACCAGTGCTTGAACCTGACACCACATCTCAATCCAAGCTGTGCTGATTTACACCAGCCAAAATGAGACCTGACCTGCAGGGCCAAATCTGGCCCACAGCTATATCCAGGCAGTGATGGTGATTTAAACACTCTGTCAGTGTCAGTCACCAGTGGGTCTCATTGAAAGCCAGATTTATCTTGTAATCTGCACTAGGAGGCGTAAACTGCTACTGCTGCTCCCACACAAGATAAATCAGCCCAACACAGCCCAGCCTTGGTAGCTACGAGCACCAACCCTTGTCCTGATTTATATGTCCTTATGTTAAAGTCAACAGTGGCCAAACACCAGCAGAACCCTTCCACTCTTGCATACATGGTTGACATCTCAGGTTAATGTCAGAGGGACTCTGAGAGCAGGGTGGCATCAGGTGTCTGTGTGGGGACCTGCCTTCTCTGTGGGCTGTGGCTGGGGAGGTCTCTAAGTTCTATAGGGGCAGGAACAAGCCTCCCGGTCAGGCTGACACTCTACCTGCCATCTCCAGGCTGTTAGTTCCTGATCAGAGTCTCCCCAAGCTGTGGTGGTGTGATCAAGTGCTCCTGTGAGGAGTGCAAATGAGCATCACTGCTGTCCTGACAGGGAGCAGCCCCTGCTTTGCTTGGCAGAGCTTGTGGGAACGCATGAGCACACCGGGTTAACTCAAGGCTTACAGTTTTTTACACGTCCTTCTCTGGCACTGAAACACAGGCTGATGAAACTCTGGAAGAAATATAGTAATATAACAGCTGCCCAAATGACTGGAAATTCTCTTATCAGGAAAGGCTGAAAGACCTGGGCCTGTTTACCCTAGAGAAGACTGAGAGGGTATCTGATCAATGCCGATCAATATGTAAAGGGCACATGGCAAGAGGATGGGGACAGACTCTTTCCAATGCTTCTCAGCAGCAGGACAAGAGGCAACAGGCACAAACTAGAACCCAGGAGGTTCCATCTGACCATGAGGAAAAACTTTTTTCCTGTGAGGGTGCCACTGCCTGGAAGAGGCTGCCCAGAGAAGTGTAGTCTCCTTCTCTGGAGACTTTCAAAACCTGCCTTGACATGATCCTGTGCAACCTGGTCCAGGTGATCCTACTCTGGCAGGGAGGTTCGACTAGATGATCTCCAGAACTCCCTCCCAACACCTACCATTCTATGATTCTATAATTCCGTGAAACGTAGTTGCAGAAAATATATGCCTCTAATTCTCTGCATCCCTACTGTGAGATTATTATTTCAGCATCTCTCCCCTTTGGGATTTCTTCTTATTACATAAAATAAGTAATGTTTTTCCAGTCTTGCACAGCACAAACCTCCACTGCCCCATCACTGCCCTGGCACACTCACTTTGGAGACAAAGCAAAACCCACAGGGCACAGTCAAATGTTGAAGCCCAGACAGCAAAGGGAGTACAGGACTTTGGAGGCACATCAGCAAGATGGTGATTGCCACCAGTCCAACTGAGGCCATGGCCATGGACCATTGCAAGCTGGAGTGAGGATGATGCTCTTTGCCTGGCTGTCCAAGGCAGGCTGGTGGCAGCCCATGAAAGCCCACACTGCTGAAACAAGTCTTCAAGGGTTGTGCTGGAGTCTGTACATTCCTCGGTGTTGGGTGAAGCCACAGGCATTTGGCAGCATGGCTGCAGCCATGTCCAGTCCCGCCACGAATAGTGGTGGCAATTTCAGGGAACAAAATAACATCCCAGCACTGCCAAAAGCCACAGCGATTATCAACAGTGCAAGTAATCAAGTAAAAGCACTTTTCTACAGCTGAATGACCAGATTGTCAAGCATGCAAAGAGTAGTAGCTAAAATTGATTGCAGCTCACATGGATAATATCTACCAGAATTACGTTGTTTTATTAAAACAGTAATGCATAATGTATGGCCATGCATCTCTGCAATAAACAGTTTACATTTAATTTAGAAATCTCTGAGTCATTAGAAAAGTTCTCTCATTATGTTGCAGAGACCTTTGCAGAGTCAGCAATAGCAGAGTCTTAAAAACATTAATGATGAAGGGAATCAGACAGATGTGAAATACCTGAGCTGGGAGCCGGAGCTGAGCACTGAGTGCCAGCTGGGTGCCAGCTACATGCATCCTGTACAGGATGGCTCACCCATGGGGACCCAGCCGTCCTGCCATCAGCACCCAAGCTGGGCTGCTGCACCAGGACACTCCATGGACTTCCAGGTAAGAGAGAAAGAGGCAATTTTCTAGGGCAGTTTAGGCAATCCAACTTTTAAATCACCTTCATTGCCTTCATTTCTGCACTGGCTGCAGAAAGGACCATGGGTGGGAAAGCTCATGGAGTGGGTGCATGGGAGGCAGGAACACCCCGTGGGCACCAAGAGCTATGAAGTGGAGGCCCATGTGCTGCACTGAAGGCATATTGTTGTGCAACAGACTTGTAGCAGCAGAGGAAAAATCAGTGTGTCTGATCCCAAAACTCTTGCATATGTTTAATTTCCATGAGAGTCAATTCCCTGTGCTGGATACCTTGCAACTTGGGGGAAATTGCCAACTAGGTGAAGAGTTGCAATGTGCATCCAGGATGGTTCCCATTGGCACTTGTGAGTTTTGGGACAGCACACAGACATGTCACTGCTTTTTACAGGAGGGAGATTCACTACATTCTGCATAGAAGTCATTCTTCTCCATGTGTTAGCTCATCTCTCATTGCCAGTGCACAATAACCCTTTGCAACTCCCAGAGGACTTTTTCCTTCAGTAACTTTTCATGGCTCCAACATGGGCACCAACACCACAAGGGAGCAGCCAAGTAGATCTTACTGTTTGGGTGCTTCCTCCAAGCCCTTCGTGCTGACAGCAGCTCATGTAGTCTGTTTGCCACTGCTCAGCAGGGTGGATCAGCTGGACACAACAGAAGACTTGTCTAAAACATGAAGTTTGGTGGTCAGTTCAACATGAAAACAACCATCAGCTGGGGAGACAGGTCTGAATGGCCTGTGCAATAATTTTGTCATCTGAAAATGGGATGATCAAAATGCTGCTTGCAGGCAGAGCAGCAGAATGTGGTCCAGCAGTACTGCAGAGTGCTCAGTGGACCCACAGCAAATCACAGCTCCCTGAAATGAGTGTGCATTGCTAGAGTCAGCATAAGCAGCCTACAGACATGAGCTTTGTTATTTCTTATATTCGTATACACTTTAAACTGATCTTTTTTTTTTTTTTTTTCTTCCCCCTGGTTTTATATCCTTGAATTTTACTTTGGTCTCCATGGACAAGGAAGGCTTTTGAAGCTTTAGGATAATGAAAGCACTGGGAAAAAGAAACGTGATGGAGTTTTCAGGTACTGTGCAGCATTGCACAATGGTGATTTAGCACAAAGTGCTATTTTTAGCTGCAATGCTGCTCTGCCCTGGGACCTCTTCCTCCACCATTTCTGCTTCCACCTGCCTGGAGGGGCTCACACTGCACCCCTCTCTTCAGAGGCACTTACTGTCCATCTGAGAACCTGACACAGCACAAATGAGGCTTTTTCATTATGAGCGTGAGGAAATGGAGATCTCTGCCATTATTTAAGCATTAGCAGATTTAATATTTGCTGTTCTCAGATTCTTGTCAAACAGCCTGTGCAGCTTTTCATAGAAAGACAAAAAAGTCAATTAATATTAAGCACATGCTGTTAATTCCTCCCTGAGAGGTGGTTTTACCAAAGCTGAATTACAGGAAAAACCTGCAGAAATGCTAGCAATTCCAGACCTCAGTGGATATTACTGGGAAACAGAGGGGCTGTATGGACTTCCCACCTACCATTGGTTACTAGCAACACAACACACTTCACTCTTGAGATGCGCACTTGGCTTTGAGTTAAAAATAATGAAAGGAAGGAAATAAAATCATTGTGATAATTTGTGCATAGCTGATAGTCACACTGTCCAACTCGGAAAGAGAGGCAAAGTGTTGGGGTCGCTCCAGTTCAGCACCTTGGCAAGGGGCTGTGGCTTTGCCCCCTCCTGGAAGATGCTGTGTAGTGAGACAAGGGACAAAATACAACAGGGAGTAAGAGCAAAGCACGGTGCAGATAAAGACTAATAAAATGCAGCACTGGTGTACAAGGCCTGTAGGGAGCTCCTGTGCATGGTGCCAAAGTCTCCCATTAAATGCCTTAGCTGGAAGATGGGGATAATGATCCTTTTCTCCTCCATGTTTGAGATGAATGAAGGCTGCCCACAACACACCCACCCTCGAGGAGGAAAAAGCCTCACCCCACCAGCCACTCAGTGAGGGTTTTCAGCCTGGGCCTGAGCACATTGCCATTATGAATTATATCACAATCAACGCCATACATGAGTCAGCGGGAATCTTGGGCCGTGGCAGAAAAGGCAGCATCATGTAAATGAGCCCAGCAACAAGGCTCTCTCTCCCGTGTGGAGGATCACCCCAGTGGTCACAGTAGTCCCACCATCAATGCAGGGATAGCTAATTTATTACTAATTTGGGAAATATAAGTGTGAAGGCTGGGTACCCTCCTGAATCAGCGGGGTAGGAGTGCTGTGGGGAGGGGGCTGTGCAAAGGCGGGGGAGATGAAGAAGTAAATGGGAGACTTCAGTGTGTGTGCACGTCTGTCTGTGTGTGGCAGGCGGTCCAGGCACCACCTCAGTCCCTGCTTTATTTATTCCTTGACATATAAAACCACATGGAAGATGTTTGAGGTTATCTGAATGTTGAAATAAGTTAATCTCTCCTAAACAAACGATCTACTTCTGACTCATTTCTAATAAACTTGGGCTTCTATGACCAAGCTTCCTTTACAGTCATCAGTGAATTTTAAATTATAAACCAAGAGGACATAATTTTCAGTGAAAGATGCCTTCTGCGCATTTTGTGGGTTTGATTTAGCAGCAGGAAGATGATACTGAAATATTTGAGTCCACAACAATTAATGACGATATTCTGGGGTTTATAGCTGTGTCACAGTTCCCTTGGATTTGGCACTGTTAACAAACACAAAGGTTGTGTATCGTTACACCCAGTAACTGCCTCCACACTCATGCTAACTTTACTGAGATTCACTGTTTTTCGAGACTCGCTAAAGGCCTTGACCTATAAAATTCAATTTCAAATGGTAAAAATCCCCTGGCCACCGTAGGCGCTGGTGACAAACTAATGTGTTATGTTCCATAACGGTCTGTTTTGAGTACTGGCTTGACCTGTAAGTGTTCTATATACAGCCTGACTAAAACGGGTTTTATTATTTTCCATTAGTGCCTGCCGCAAGAAAATCAACTGGCAGTCCACAGGGGAAATAAAAGTATTTTCCTCCTCTAGATAGCATCTGCTGCAAATGTAAACGGACCCTTTCCCAGCCCTCTCCTTCCTTCAGTTTCTTTCCAGCCCTCTGACATGACCAGATTTCCCAAGATCTGTGCCTTGATTGCAAGCCCCAAGACAGGCCGAAGACAGGACATTGCTCCCTAGCTCCAGAAGACCTGATACTGTGATTGAATGATGTTCCATCAAACCCCCGGTGCAGGAACTGGTCGAGCAGATGCACCATCATCATGCTGAACTGCAGCAGCACAGGAGGAGTCTGGCCAAGCAGAGGTTCCTGTATTTGCAGTTGGACTCGCTGATATTAGGAACTTTCTTTTTTTCCTCTACACTATGCATGTTCATGCTGCTGTGCAGATTCATGTGCCCAAAGGATGTCCATCCCAATTTTGGGCAGATGCTTGTGTGGTTTCATGCAGATGTGTGGCTCATTCAGGCACGATGGGACATGCCTTTGCCTGACTCATCAGTACTCAGTCATAACAGCCACACAGGGTACTGTACTGGGGGAACACTCAGCAGCTCCAGCTTGACCCTGCCGGGTGCTGCCTCCCCATCCCATGAGGAGCACGTGCCCCTCGGAATCTCCTTCCACCCAGCCTTTTCTGACCCTTCACAGAGCTTCCCAGCAGTGCCCCACCAAGCTCATTCGCCCTCCTTTTATTTCCCAAAACTTCTTTTTAAGGCAAATTATTCAGTTAAAAAAATCCCCCAGCATTAAAACCTGTCTCACGTCGTCTTGTCTCAGTAAAACAATGACATTTTCCCCTCTCTGATGCTCAGATCTAGCTCTGCAGGAAATTTTACTACCATGACTCTTTCATCTCTCTCCTGGTTTGAAGATAAATGATCCTTGGACTCTTCTGGACCTGCATAAATCACAAAAGCAATCTACTAAGAGAGCTGCCTGTGGCACTGACTTCAGCTGGAATTGAAAAGGACAGTCAAAAATATCCATAGTGCTTACACAAGGAGTAACAGAGACGGGGTAATCCAACATCCTCTCGGCAAGCAGGACGACAACATGGAGAAGAGGACAACAGTGGGACCATGGCAATGTGGGGGTGACAGCCACAGAGAGGTGTCTCCTCAGGGGACTCAAGTCTACGCTTTAGGAGAGGCATCTCACCTTCTATTACAAACCAATTTCAGCCATTGATGAGGTTTTATATGCAGGATGGAGAAACTTGAATAGTTGCTGATCCATCAGTCTCAGCATTATCTTTTCTACTCTCAGAAACTCCCCCTGAGGGTCTGATGTAAGGGAGATGACAACCAAAGCACCAGAAACTTGGCTTGGGAGTGGTGTCACAGCCTCCAGGCAAGACTTATCCTGCTTGGATATTCCATGAGAAACCATAGGGGAAGAAGGGAAGTACATGGCCTGGGGAAAAGTGGGTGGTTAATATTACATCTTGTTTGCAGATGACTTGGCCTAACTGGATCAGTGAGCATGCAGGGAAAATATCCTGTGCCCTGAGCTTGCTTGAGGGATGGCTATGGGGTGGACAATGGAGGCCAGCTCACAGGCTGCCATAGCAAATGTGGCTTCAGCTGCACATGGAGTAAAGCAAATTCTCTGTTGCATGAAGGTTTGGGTGCTGAAAGAGTGGTCCTTGTCCCTAAGAACAGCTGCAGAGAACACTGCTCCAGCAGCCACCAAAGCAGCGAGCAACTGCTCCTGGGTGACTTTTGCTTTTCCGTGGGTGGGAGTGTGGGCTGAAGAGCTATTTTTGTGTCTCCCCTCGCTTTCACCTGATTGCAACCGGATACCGCAAGCCCCATCGGCCCTGAGCAGAGTGTGCAGCATCACTAATGTAAAGCGCTGTGCTTGCAGGAAAGGAGATGGTGATTCTCACTGTTTTGTTGTGTGGTTGTTTTTTTTTTCCTTAAGCAAACTTTTAAAGCCCTGTTTGCCAATTAGTTGCATTGCTCAGCCCTCCTCGTAATTTGGGAACATCTGCCAAGATCATTCATGCAATGTGACTCCCCATTAACAAAGGCACTAGCTTGAAACTGGATTTAACACAGACCCCCATGACACTCAATTCCTTTCAGTCTGATACAGCATTTCACGAGCTCCTTTCCAATGACTCAAAGACATGGCAAAATCATTTCAGCGCACACACATATCCAGCTATTAAAATAGCTCTTTACAATAAATCATCATCAACCAGTACAGTGATGACTCTACCGATGAGTTAGCACACACCCTCGGCTGTGTAGCAGGCAGCACGTGTGACAGCTGGGACGTGAGGACACATGGCATAAAACGTAAGGAATGATGCCCTCTATTCTTCCTCCATCTCACCTGGTGTTCATGGACATCCCTCACTTTCTCATTGACTTTATTAACCTCTGACCACCTTCATTTTAGAAGTAGAGAAATAGGAGCTGTCATGTATCATGAAAACTGAGTTTTTTTGAATAATTCTTTTTTTGGATCATTGAGCTGCAAACAGAAGCAGCATCTCTCTGAGCTCTAAGCCCTTCTCCTGAGATAATGAAACTAGTAACTCAGAGTTCTCTGCTCACATTTAAGGAATCCCGTACAAGGATATCTTTGTTGAAGCTTGTGAAAATCAGGGCTGATTTTCACAGATGCTTGATATTTCCCCTTCTCTTTTCCGACTTGGAAAAACCTTGGAACCGTTTATGTGGCATTTTCCACATTTGGAATTACTGCTCTAATTTTAGTGCTGGACTTTATTTGGTAATATCTGCCCTCTGTGAAGTGGATTGAGCTTCTCTGCCAGAAGAATATGATAAATTTACTAGTTCATGCCCACAGCTGAAAGATAAATATGTGGCACACAAGTGACATGTAAGACACACACAGCATATCTCTCCTTGTCTTTGCTTTCTGCAGGGCAGGACGTACAAGGGTCTTTGAATCCTTGGGTGACTTTGTTTGCACAGTATGAAATCTTCAGTTCCTGAAAAAAAAGCACAATGCAATGCAGAAGAGTGAGCTGCAAGCTGACATAACGAGACAGTAGCTACATCCCATATTCTGACATCAATTTTCAACCAGAACAGGGGAAAAAATGGAAAGCCAAATTCTGCCATGAGCATCTCATGGTGGCTGAACTACAGCTCTGATTCAGTGAGAGCAGTTCATGAAGCGCCACAGGGATATTAACCTGGAGCAGAGTGGTGTGCCTGGATCTTCTTCATAAACCAAGTATGTTGACATGGCAGAAAGTTCCTTTTTCTTCGGGTGATTTTCAGTGAGAAAAATAATGCTGGGCTTCAAGGCTTACTTAACTGCTCATGGAATGAGGGGTGGTAGTGTCCAGCAACTGGTCCAGAAGGCTTAGCTAGCAGCCAACACCAGCTTTCCTGTTCAGATGTTTAGGTAGGTGTTTTCAGAGCTGAAGGACTACAGACCCAGCCTTCATCCCACACTCACTTGTGTATTTGTGATTTATCAAACAAATCTCTGTGGGCTCTAGGGTACAGTTTTATTAAAATGCCCTTTTTCCCTAAGTCAAAAGGATGGTTACAAAACATACTGAAATTTGTTTTTCACTCTTTAGGGCTTCCAGAACTTTGTGCTCATCTATCTTACGTTATTTTTCTTGCTATTTGTGGTTTTGAGGTCATGGTTCCAGAAATGTTAACTCTTCAAGTGAAGTTCTGAGCCAAAACCAAATTCTTCTTGGAGGAAACACCAACATTTCTACTGGTGTCTCACAGATGAAAAACATGGAAATGAATACATGGTAATTTGATCAAAAGGTACCTCAGTGAAGTTCTGTACTCATGGAAAATGCTGTATGATAGTGTTGGGTGCGTAGTGCAAACAAACAGACTTTCCCACAAATATTTGCTCATCTTAAATTAATCTGTTTGGCTCTGCTCATGGCTCGGACAGAGTTTATTTTCCACAAATATTCTAACAAGGGCTTGTTGGCAAGAATACACATAGAAACTGCTCAAGGTAATATCTGATGAAACTAATTTTGAAGGCCTGTTTTAAGGCCAGCAACCTTAAGCCCTTGCTATTTTCATGCCGCTGGACTTACCAGCCCTGAGGAGAGGGCAGCATTCCCCTTGGAGGAGGCCAGGCGTGGGGATGTGGCTCTGAGTCATGAGTCAGATCTTCATTCCCCCTCTGCTCTGGGGAAGATGTTGATTAACCAGTGACAGCTGGAGAACTGAGACTGCATTTCTGCGGCCAGAGGAAAAAGACTTTAGAAATGCACTTCCCTGCTCCCTGACTTTGTGTTGTGTGAAGGCAGAAGAACCAAGGATCTCCCCTCCTCCCCTCTTCCTTGGATGCAGATGACAGCTCAATGCTGAAGTCCCAGGCTGTTTTGCAACCACAGGATGCAGCAAGGGTCTTGAACATGAAGGGTGTATGGCCTGGCTGCACCCCAATTTTGCCATCCCTGGTTTTGGCAGGAAGACAGAGGTGCACAGTCTGTCAGGGAGCTCCCCTTCCCTTCCTTTCCCTTCCCTTCCCTCCCCTCCCCTCCCCTTCCTTTCCCTTCCCCTCCCTGGACACATAGGAGATCAAGATCCTTCTGGAGCAGGCTGCAAAGTGAATTCTCCACAGTTTATATGTAGCTTGAGCATGCCAAACAATGTTATTTTAAGTTCACGAACTAGTCTTCATATTCCTTGCAGCAACCACAAGGCAACTCAAGTCAGACTTGCAATGTGACTGCAAGACTGGGGATATCTCCTCTTTTTGGTGCTTAAGCAATGGTGCAGATTCCTGGGGGACCCCCACTTGTACTGCAAAACTGGGCTGCTGGGGCCACCTCTTCAAGCTCACTGGAATTTTGATTCAGAAGAAAATTTCTAAAACTCTCCTCAAAGCCAAAAGCACAACCAGTCTGGATAGATCAAAGCAATTAATTTTTATTGAGACTCCTTTATTTTCTATTATTATAATGGAAAAATAAAGAGAAAAACTGGAAAGCCATTCACAGTAGAGAAAAAGGAAAAAAAAAAAGAAATTCATGGTGTTTGCTGTTTTCTTCTTTTTTTTTTTATTTTTTTTAATTTTTTTTCATCTGGTTACACTTTGGGGGAATGTGCATGATTTTGAAAGCATTATGAGGGAAGTAGGTATTTCATTCGCAAAGAATTCCAAACTTATCCTATCAGTTCTATTAATAGTGCTTAGCACTTATTTAGGTATCTTAATCAGAGTTTCTCAAAGCATATCATTAGCCCTATTCTAGATTGATCTATCTAAAGCTGAGCTGGGAAGTTTTTCCTTTCACTTCTAAACCACCATTACCAATAGGCCACTGTCAGTTACACTTGTACAGTCAGGAAACTAAACAATTTCTCATGACATATGTTAAAACTAGGCAGCATGAACTGGCTACAGCCCCCTGGGCAACACACAGCACTGTGCCAGGAATCAAGATTCTTCTCTGCCATCACCTTCCTATGGGACTTCTCATTGCATGTCTTTTTTCTCCTCCTTTAGGCTGCTGGGTGAGACTGGAAATGCTCTGGAAAAAGCACAGTGGCCTCCTGCTGCCACTGCCACTAACGATACAGGGTAGAAGAGCCATGCCAATCATTTTGGAACCAGAGATGTGACAAGGTGGAAGCAAAAATCACTAGTGTTTTTGTGGAAACACTGCTTGAAAGCATTTTAAGAACTCTTTTATTTTTTTAACATCTTTTTTTAAAAAAAATTAAATAGCGCGAAAATTACTCATTGGACTTACAGAAAAGAATGACTCTTGCAGAACATGATCACAAGCAGTTGTGATATTAGCAACCACCCCTTCAACATTACGATTACGTTGGCATTGAATGAGGGAGGCAGAAGGGTATGTGTTTGTAAAGGAAACCAATTTTTCATAGGCTACTCCCTCCACAGCGGGAGACCACAGATTGAGAAGAGCTGACTATCCTTCCTGTCGCAATAATGCAATTACACTATTCATAGCAAGAGAGAAAAACATCGGCTGAAATTCTTTGCATCATAGTCTGGTAACCTCAGAATTAACCTTGCTGGACGCAGATCTGTTGACTTCTACCATGCTTCTCCAGTTAAACTATTGAAGTCTGAGACAGAAATAGCTACCCACAGCTGCCATGAATTGATATGTTCCCTGATGGGGCTTGGTGCTGCCTGCAGAAGAAAAAAATAAATATATATATATATTCTTTGCTATGAAGTTAACTTTTTTAATTTTTTTTTTTTTTTAATATTCTTTCATTGCAAATTGATGGCATTAGCTTTGCTTTGCTTGGAATGGAAAGCAAGGAAGGCAGACACATTACTTGAGTATGCTGCATAATGGGAACTTCATACCTGGTATTGCTGTTTTAGAAAAAGGAAGGGTGGAGGGTGCTTGCAGGGATGCACAGCAAGTTACACTGGACCATGCATTGCACTTCCAGTGCTAACAGGGAGCTACAGATCCTTAGATGTTCCCTGACAAGCTGGTAGTGATGGAAAGAAAAGGATAGATCCACTCGAGGCCAACACCCTGAAGCTCACATGGCTCAGTTTTAGTGCATGTGTGGAATGGAAATGCCCAAACAGCAGAAAACCAGAAAAACCCTCAAATCTGCAAAGCCATCTTTGCAATCTGGGGTTGTATGTATGTATGTACCAAACCAATGTAGATCTTTAGAAACACATTAAGTGAGATCTCTGATCTTTCCCACACCTGTTTAGGGCTCCTGCTCCTGACAGCTGGCCTCATGGCTGAAGGACATTTAAGCATTGCTTGAATGTCACATCTGCAAAGTAAAGATTTCATATATCTCTTTGAGTCATAGTTGAAAAATTAACTTAATTACCAACAGTCAAATTATGTCCTTGGGACATAAAGCATGATTACAGAAAACAAATTATGAGAAGATGTTTAAAGTGATAACACTGACAGCAAAAAGCACACGTACTGCCGACTTGGTGGCAAAAACATTTCTAGGGTAGAGACAAAGCACCCAGCTGCCAGGATCATCTGCACTGCCCTCAGCAGTGAGACATCCAGCCACAAGGAACTTGCTTTTAGACTTCTTGGCCTATGAAACACCCAAATCTGGCCATTCATGAGGCCAAACAGAAGTAGTGGCACTTTGGGAAGCCATATCACTGCAGGGAACACCCCTCACGCCAGATCCACATACCTTGCTCATACAACTGTCCTGTGCTGTCTGCAGGCTGGCCCCAGGGTGGGAGCCACTGGGCACATGGCAGCTTTTCCAAAGAGCACAAACCCAGCCAGTCCTCCACCCGCAGATGGGCTGGTATGTAATACTGATGGGGCTTGGTTTTCTCTTCCATAATCTCCAATGTTGCCTTGATTCAGAACAAATGAAAGTGTTGAGTGTCTCCAAAAGATACAAATAACTTGTGTTTTCTCATCTTATGCCCCTCACTCTGTGCATTACTCTCTTGTTTGCCTTCCCTTGACCTGCATCTAGAGCAATTACAAGTAGCACCATCAGCAGCCAAGCAAAGTCGAAGCCACAAGGAAGGATCTGAGTCATCTCCCAGAGAGAATATTTTAGCCATACATCATTGTTTGTTTTCAGGCAAACCAGTACAATTATGCAACATAAATTCTTTTAAAGCATTTGGGACTTTGGTTCAATTTAAAATCCTGTAGGTTTTATGGCCAGAATGAGTGATTACTAAGTGTGTGCATACAAATGAAGACTTGGGAAGAAGCATGTGGGGAGGATTAAAGGGTATGTGGAGCCTCATGCATATGCTGGGCAAGCTCCAGCCAGGCTGTATCAGAGGATAGGAGATCTGAAGAGCCCAAGTCAAAAGGTGGGTTATGATATTTATGGCTCCAGAGCATGGTTTTCCTATCCCAGTGTGGTGAGTGTTTTCTGCTAGCACAAGGCCCAGTTGTGATCTCCTGCAAGTGCATTTCCACAGGCTTCGGTAAAGTTGGGTGACTTTGACTAGATTAACTCCTGATTTATGCTGGTTTAAATGGCAATGAAAATCTGATCTATTTAAAACCAAGACTTGGTTACAACAGGAATAGAGGGAGCTGTTAAAATGTCTCTCATTTTAATATTTTATTGCTTAAGGAAAGCTGGAGGTATATGGCTTGGACAAGTCCAGGTCATCTGGCAGCTGCCTGTTCATGCTAGGGCAGGGAGGATGCTGGGCTGGGGACACAGCCCTGGTACCCTGAGTGCATTTGACTCCTTGCTCCATTGCAGAGCTGCTGTGGGGCTGCAGGGAAATAACAGCCACTGCTGAGATACTTTTACCATCACCCTCTGCCTCCTTCCCCTCCCAAGTCAGGGGACCTCATGGGGGTTTTGTCCCTTTGACCTCAGAGAGTGATAAAGGCCCCTGTCTTGCCTTTCTTTTCCTTTGCCTTAATTAATAGATGAAAAACAAATCCCTCCCTTGAAGCATGAACATTCAATCCATTCCTGTGTGAGCAAGACAGAAAGCTGAGGTGTGTAACCTGGAAAGCTGCATTCACATCCAAAATGCTCGGCACCTGTGCTGAGCACCCAGAAGGACCTGCTCAGGGCAGAGCATGGTCCTGGGACTGGTAGGGCAGGAGGCAACCGCAAGGAAACACACACCCAACCTGTACCCCCAGTGCTCAGCTCAGCCTCAGCACTCAACAGTGCTGCCTGCTGCTGTGGAAAACATACACAGCTATTAAAACATTACCAGGAGCAGGATGAGAGAAATAGGTAATTTAGGTCTTGCAAAGAAAAACAACTTTTCAACAATAGGTGGTTTTTATTATCATTATCATCACCATTACTATTTAAAGACCCAGTGCTCACTGTCATGCTCTTACGTGAGACTCGGCCACCACTGTATAAATAAGGTCTTGGTCCTTGTGAACTGCAGACCCCAGGAGCTAGAAAAGCAATAAGCAGAAAGCAAAGCAAAGAGAACCCAAAGCTTGGTTTAACATGCTTTCTTTAAAATGTACTCTCATGTGTTTGGGATGCCTGGCAAATAAATCAAAGTTTACAATACCAGCTACCTATCTATTTATGTGTCCTTCTGTATAAGGGAATGGGGTCTACAGTATTACCTTTTTCCTCTCTTTTTTTAGAGGAATATACAGACAGATTTGTATCCCCACGTTCATTTTTTACTTGCACAGATGTAAACTCCACTAGAACTGGGGGAATTATTGACAACTGATACCGAGGAAATCCAAGGCCAGACTCTGACCTATTGATTTCCCCGAGATTGCCCAGGATGTATGTAGTTCATTGCAGAATACAGTCTTTGTTTGTTTTGTTTATTACTCAATATATAGCAATGTGGAATAATGAGCAGCACCGAACTATAGAAATGCCTGAGGATTTCTCTTTAATTGAAATCAGGACTGGAAACATCCTTGTAAATCAAGAGCAGTCAGCCCCTGAGAAAATTCACTGCTTTTGCAAAGTTTACATTCAAATGGGATTTAGCTTTAACTCTTTCTCTCTCACACCGGCTCAGCTAAATAATTTTTAACGATTTCTCTGAAGTGGCTACTGCTGCTCAATAGTCTAAGAACCTCCAGGCACAACAGATGCTGGGCAAGATTTGTATTTATAGTAAGGCTGTGAGTAGCAGTTGAGAATGATCAGATGCAAGTAATTATTAGAGATATTGCTAATATCAGCCCAAATCCATAATTTTAAAAAGCAGGATGCTCTTTTGAATAATTATTTTGGTTCAGTCCATTAAGACCCTACGGGCTCTCCTTGTAAAATTATGACCTAGATCTGAATTTTACTTAAGTTTGATGATGCTTTAAATTTTATTTCAGAGCCCTATAATTGCAACACAGAGTGCAGGCAACAGAGAGCACTTAATTCTGTCAGCAGTTTGGCTCTGGCTACAGCCCTCTCTGAGAGCGCTTCAGCCCCTGGTAAATGTGTGCCAACCATAGTAAGCAGAAGAAACATCTAAGCTCTGATGTCCTAATTAAAGTCCCCTCATTTCTCACATTGGATCTCCTTGTGCATTATGAAGCATCCAAACAACAGTGTTTCTGCTTAGCTAAAGAGTTCACAATGGGACTTTCCTTCTTCAGCTGTATTTTTCCAAACTCACGTTTTCAGAGGCGCTCATTTCAGTGTGTTTATCGGATTGAGATGTCTTGTAATTATTTATAACAAAAGAGTTCATCCTTCCAGCCTGTTGTAAATGGGCAGCGCACTGAACGCTAAGTTGGCAGCAGCCGGCTGCAAGAGGATCAGGCTATTAAGATTAATGCAACAAATTTGAATTCTTCCATCCCCTCCCTCCAGTAACCCATCTGTGTGTGTGTGTGTGTGTGTGGCTGGGAAGGAAAATAAAGGGCTTCTGTGCTCCAGGATAATAGCGAATGCTACTGAAGAGGAAAAAGGAAAACACTGTTTATCCCTTGCAGGAAGATAATTGATCTATAGTCTGCACACACAACTGGTCTCAAAGCAGCCAGTAGCTACACAGAAGAGACCGTAGCTAACCAAAGACCAAACTAGCCTGTCAAACGAAAGCTTTATAGGGGTACCGGGGAGAACAAAAGTAGCACATTTCATTCCTTCATAATAAATCTTCCATCTTTATTGTGAAGAGATGTTTTGCTCCTGAGCATGCCGTGTTTGGCAGCAGGGCCCACCCCCACCACCCCCACTGACCCAGAGCATCCAGCCTGAGCAGAGCTTCTTTATCAGGCTTTATTTTCGCTGTGCACAGCCAGGCCCAGCTGTTCTCTGCAGCCTCAGACAGAGGCGGCTCTTGGGCTCCAGCTCTATTGCTCTCTGTTTTATGTGCACTAAAGGTAATAAAATAACCATTTCTAAATTTAACTAGCATTACATAATGCAGCTATTTATTATGTAAAGCTGCTGTTTACAATGCCCACAATATTGATCACTAAAAAAAAATGCAATGCATCTAGAGCTCATATAAATTAATATTACTGTTTTCTTTTTGTTTAAAGGATCAATCAAAGATCTAATTTGTTCTCATGAATTCACCTCTGTAAAGCATGCAAAGCACCAGGCAGTGTGTTGTTTACTGTCATTCAGGCTCACGTGCAGCACTCAGCCCAGAATCTGGCAGGGGATATGTAAAGATGACAAGTCGTTCATTATCCGAACCACTGGAAAAGGCAAATAAAGCACACTAACCCGCTTTATTTTAAATCAGGTCTTTTTTTTTTTTTTTTTCTTGGCTATAAAGCAGCATTGGCAACCACTTAAGGATTCCAGCATTATGACTGTATATCATCATTAGCACCTAGAGTAGATTATGAGTAGGTATTTTCTTACAATAACACATGAAGCCTGAGAAAATGAAAGATGTTTTCCTATTCTTCAGGCCTTTTGAGGGTAGAAAAAGGGATGGAAAAAGAGAATTAAATATTAACAGAGCAAACAGATCACTAAGCAAGAAACAATTAAATAGCACAGCATCCATTCAACAATAACACCAAATCATGATGCAACTGCTGAGCGTAGGGTGACATACTAATCATGGATTAAAGGGACTGATTTGTGTCTCATGAGTATTCATGGGCAAAACCTGATACGTGCAAATTGATCTCAAGGAAATACGTTTTGTGGGAAACATGAGGTTATACTAGTGTCTGAGCAAAATGATGACGGCTTTTCTTGACTGTGCCTTAGGGACAAAGGAAATATTTACCTTTTATCTCCTACTTTCTTTCTTTTTTTTTTTTTTTTTTTTGTGGAGCTGTTTTCCTCCCCTCTACAGATTGAGACACAGGTTTTTTCCCAGATACCTGCCCATCCTTACTTGCCTGTACAAATACAGGTGATCATAAAAAAACCACTCCCATCATTTGATGTCACACAGAAAATCAAAGGTTAGGATGAACCACAGATCATGCCACTGTGGGCAATATTCCTCTAACAGCATCCAGCAGCCAGTGTTTCCAAAGATGAATCACCCCTATAAACAGAATGAGATGGTGTAAATCCAACCCTGTACCAGACGTGCTGTCAGCAATCGCACATGGCTCATCGCATGGGGAAAAGGCCGTGGGACAGCAAATAGAAAAATGTCCTACCTCACTGGGAGCATCTTTTCTGTACGATTAGAGCTGCTTGGCTCGGCTTCAGTGCAGAGATTGTTGCTAGTCATGCAGTGCTACACAACCATTTTTCTTCCACTTGCATTTAGCTCATGATGCAGGAAAATTGGTAACACTAATGGGCCTACTGATAACGTCCTGGAGAAATTTCCCTTCTAGACCAGAGAAAACCTCAAGAAACCAATGAGTCCAATCAGTCACTTATACAGAACAGGTCAAATATACTAAATAGCTTCCACTCTACTCACTCCACAAGGGTGAATAAGGTCACGCCCTGCCTCGTGGAAAGCTGCAGAGCTCTGCAGCTCTTCCACGGTCAGTCCTCTTTCCTGCTCCTACTGCTACTAGGCCTTGAATCATGGCACTGGAAGACTTCTGCTGGCCTCCACCCACTGTTGAAGCCATCAGGTAGCAGATACAAGAGGATTAGAGCTGCCCAGGCCCTTTTAACTTCTGGGGTCAAGGACCAATATGCCTTCTCTGCTCTATTCTTCATTCTCTGCTCCCATATTCCTCACTCAGCATCCATCTGCCTTTCCCCAGTCACCTGTCAGCCCCAAGAAGGAAAACAGTCTCTAGAGGTGTATGAATAGGTAGGGGGCCATGTGCATTGTGCAAAATACTCTCGGGAAATGATCTTTTGCATTATTTTCCACTAAACAACTACTCCAAAACATGGAGGAGGCCAACCATGACTTCAGTGTCACTGGGAGGCCATTGCTGGGTATCCTAAGGCATCTGACTTACGTAGCTCCAGTCCTGGTAAAGCAGACTGGTTTCTCTTCCCTTTTTTGCAATTTGGAAAGTCCCCAATTCCTCCATCTATATCCCCATCTCTGACATCAATCAGCGATGTCAGTGCGGGACTGTTGTTAATACTGAGATTGCTCTTCTCAGTCAGCCTCTGAGTAGTTGTCTTCCATTCTGCACAGTGAAAAATCCAGCAGTTAAGGTGGTACATTTTTATAATCTTAATGGAGCTCATACTTCAAAGTTTAAAGGAGCTTAAACAGTGGGAAAACCCCTGTGGAAAATACAGTGTTTTCATATGCAAGTCAGGTTTTTGGTTGTGTATTAGCCGTTGTTATTTTCAGTAGCCAGTGTTTCATTTCTGTTCAAAAGCAAATGTAAAAAAGCAAGTGAGCAATTTATAATGAAATAATCAATGATGGTGGTGAATTTACTGGTGCCTGTGCACTTAGCCTCACCTAGAATCAGAAATTTCTCTTGGGGGCAGCATTTCATATGGAGAAGGATGGATTTATTTTCTGTCTTCAAAATGTTTACTAGCACATCTAGATCTCCTGCTCCAGCTGTACTGCTGGTTGAGGGTCAAGAGCTAATGCCAGCAGGAGAGAGTAAAGGCAGTGTGAGGTGGAACAGCAACCCAAAGACAACCCAAAGGCAGGTCACTGTCCCTTTCCCTTCCCCTGAATCCCCCCCATGTAGAAGCTTCTGGTGGAGCGTGAATGAGAAATTTGCAGTCAACCCTCCATGGGGCTTGAGATCCTCTCCATCCCCTCAGGGTAGGCTTCAAAGGAGCACCAAAGCTCAGGCTGCCTGTAATGACACCAGGCACCAGGGAATAACTAATGCTGGTGACTATCTGAAGCTGTGTCCCCAGGAGCAAGGTGAAGCATATGGAGTTGTCTTTAGGCTGCCAAGAACCCTAAGTCACTTAACATCCACCCACACTGCTCTGCCTCCTGCCCTAAGCCTTTAATGGGCTTCTTTTAATGGTATGGGACACAGACAGGTCTGCTGGTAAGTAAACAGGCTGGGGATCATGCCAAGGTGACAGAGAAAATGCAGCCAAGTCATGCTCTGTGTAGGTCAGATGCAGGATGCTGCCCTACACACATACCAGGAGGTCACAGAGCTATAAAGATTTAATTGCTTTCCCCACATCAGTCCCAGTAGGTGAATAAAGTCCCGCAAGGTGGATGGGAGAAGCAGATGCAATGTTTGCTTTAATGCTTGGGACTATGGGCTCTCAAACCTTGCTCGTTTCATCCAAACTAGGTAGAGCATTCATCCAAACTAGGTGAAAATACAGCTGAGAATAGCTAATTAACAGTGTGGCTCTCAGCAGTCCATAAGGATTCCACTCTCCTGTGAACTAAACATGATGAATATGGCTGAGGTTCAACATCTTGGAAAGTAAGTGTTGATGAGCAAAGGACTGAAGAAACCATGTAGCACATTGTGAGAGAAGATGAGAGTAAGAGCAGAAGCCTGCTCCTGCAGGGAACAGTCCCAGAAACCTGGATGATTACACAGCACAAAATAAACTGAGGAGCTTTACATCAATGGAACTTCACAAAACTTGCCAGACAGGATGTCAGGAGTTCAGTATTTACCAACAAAGCCGTGGGGACAGTTGTACTTACAGCAAATCTAACCATGTGAGCTTTGAAATAGGTGCTTCTGAAAGAAGGAACAGATAAACCCAGGCCATTTTAGGAAACTATCCTCTTCTTTTTCCCTTTTGTTAGCTCCAGGCCACCTGGAAACTAGGTTTTTCATCTTGCTTATGTGACCATAAATCAGAAGCAAATTTAGGAAAAGGCAGGAGAGTGATGTGGGTGTAGCAGGCTGGAACACCTGAGAACTGTCTTTATTGTTCTTATTAAGCTATCACTGCATGTGGGACTATAAATCAGCCCACCCTGCTGATAATGGAGTGTAGGTAGCACTACACTTTCCAAAACAGCCCACGACTGGTAGGGTTTTGTGGCAACCCACACTGGTGAACTCCTGAGCTCATTCTCTGGTAGGAAGAGACATGGCTCTTCCCTTCCCATTGCTGGTGTGGCTGGGCTGCTAAAACCCCTCTGCTTTCTTTCCTGACGTCCAGATCTTTGCCCTTGCCTATGTTGCACAGTGCTTCTCTGAACAGATAGGCTATTCTGCAGACTTTTGGCCTTGTTAAATACAGAAGGGGGAACAGAAGACCTTCCTGCAGAAATGGAGCATAACAAAGTGTAGTCTGCCTGAATTATGGTGGAAGTGGATGGTTACCACAGCTGTCACTGTCTCTAGGTTTGGGAGGATGAGAATCTTACTGAAGAGATGTGCACTTCTGCGTGATCCCATGGAAGATGATTCTGGCCTAATATTCCTTTCTCCATCCATAAAGTAATTTCTTTTGTCTTCTTGATGGAAATCTTCCCATTCCTGCTGTGCATGACAATTCCTGTTCATGTCAACATCATCAAGGAGTCTAATCTGGGGTGTCCCAATGTCAAAACCACAAGGCTGAACTGACTGATCATAGAATCATTTTGGTTGGAAGATACCTTTAAAATCATGAAGTCCAACTGTTAACCCGGCACTAACAGGTCATCATTAAACCCTGTCCCTCAGCACCACATCTACACAGCTTTTAAACCCCTCCAGGAATGGGGACTCCACCACTGCCCTGGGCAGCCTGGGCCAGGGCTTGACAAACTTTTCAGAGAACAAATTTTTCCTAATATCCAACCTAAGTCTCCTCTGGCACAACTTGAGGCCATTTTCTCTTGTCCTATCAATTGTTACTTGGGAGAAGAGACCGACCCCCACCCCATTACAACCTCCTTTCAGGGAGTTGTAGAGAGTGAGAAGGTCTCCCCTGAGCCTCCTTTTTTTTCCAGGCTAAACAACTCCAGTTCCCTCAGCTGCTTCTCGTAAGACTTGTGCCAAGAGGCCTCTTTTTGCCTGCTGTCTGCCCCCACATCCTTCACTTCAAATGCCAGGGCGCTATTTTCTACCTGCGATACTCTGTCAACTCTTGGGGGAAGGGAGAACGGGTCCTTATCTTTAGTATCATGAAAAAGAGCTAGAGAAAACATCTTGAAGGGTGTCTAGCCCTCCCCCTCTCAGTCTACATGAGTAAACATCCTCACTTAGGTGTGCCTCTTACCATACTAATAGCTACTTCCCTTTCCATAATCACTGGGTTATTGCTAAAGAAATTGCAGCGACGTTAATAGCAAGTGACCCACAAATTCAATACAACGTAAAAGGTCATGGAGTTATCTCATGCAACCAACTTACTTTTGATGAAATAGTACTGTTCCCTGGAACATTATTACAGTAATTTTAGGAGTCATAACATCTTACCACGTGCTGCTTCAACTTTTTGACATGAAGCTAAAAATAGCAAGCACTGAAAAGCCTGGGAGAACAGCTTCAAGTTCAGATCTGAGCTGAAAATCCCCAGCATTTCAGGATGTTCGTTTGAATGTTTTGATTTCAATACACCATAAAGACAAGGTTAAACTGAGAAGTTTGGATATGAGTCCATAGCAGGAAGCGGACAGGTACAGAAACTGGGTGCCTTCCTTCATCTTGTTTCTATTTAAAAAATTGCAGTATCAAATCCTGGCAGCTGATCGGAATGGAGAGGCCAATGCAGAATGAGAAGTGATTATAAGCAGATGCTTATATGAGTTGCTGTGCTGTTTGCTGTAAGCCACTGTGTCATCACACAGGTGGTCCCTTGTCTTGGGTCCTGCTCACCCGCTATGGAACTTACAACACTGCTCACTTGCCTCACTGGGTGGTCAGGAGGGCTTATTAGTCACGTTGGTTTTGCCAAGATTGTTGAGACTGTTGTATGTCAAGTGCCATTGTAATGGCTATGTATTGCAATGATTTGCTGGCTCTCTCCCAGCTCCCCATCCTGCTGGGAAGACAGAAAACTGGGGAGGTTTTGAACTCATGTGTACCATGAGGCCTGAAAAGCAAGGGATGGTGTGAACTCTGCATCCCGTGAACCCACAGAAGGCCAAGCCGGGGCTTACACCCCTCTGCCATGGCCCTTCCTGCACTGCCCTGTCTACTTATCATAGAAGCACAGAATGTTTCGGTTTGGAAGGGGCTTAGAGGTCATCTAGTCCAGCCCCTCTGCACTGAGCAGGGGCATCTGCAGCTAGAGGAGGTTGCTCAGAGCCTCATCCAACCTCACCTGGAATGTTTCCACTAATGGGGTTTCTACCACCTCTCTGGGTAAGTTGTTCCAGTGTTTCACCACCCTCTCTGTAAGAAGTGTCTCCCTTCTGTCCAGTCTAAATCTCCCCTCTTTTGGTTTAAACCCATCACCCCTTGCTGCGCTGTAACAGGCCCTGCTAAAGTCTGTCCCCACCTTTCCTGAAGGCCCTCTTTAGGTACTGAAAGGCCACAATAAGGTCTCCCCCGAGCTTTCTCTTCTCCAGGCTGAACAACCCCAACCGTCTCAGCCATTCTTCATAGGAAAGAGCCTGGGTAAGGGAAATGACCCCTGTGCTTTTCGTACGTCTGATTCCTGAGAAAATGTGGAAACCTGGATCATTTTTGTTTGTGTTTCCACAACTCTCATTCTGATTTTCTTTGATTTGGCCTGGATAATCTCATGCGGTGGGTTGTTCCAGCCCCCTGGGATGCAGGGTGACTGCATTCAAACTGGGAGGAGGAGGCTCTGCCTTGTTTACATTTCTAAGCATGAATGCCAGCTTGCAATCCTGTGGGCAATCCTGTTCCGGTTATCAGGCAGGGCACTGCTCTGCTGGTAGCTCCCCCACCTTGAGCTGTAGCGAGTGATGCGACGCATTGGGTAATCCTTAGTGTGGAAGGGGTGAACACCCTGCCATTTACCAGTTACTTATACACCCAGAGTGGCTTTCTCTGCCTGTCTGTTTCCTTTGTTGTTTTTTTTTTAAAGGGGATTGTGAAAATTAAAAAAGTCTTTTTTGAAACTGTTCTCTCTGGATACAGCCAAGGGCATTTTCTTGTAGCCCCCACAGTTCCCACCAAAGTCTCCATGACACATTGCCATCCCAAAGCCATTGTGAGCCAGCAGGACCTGAGGAGAGTGAAAGACTGGGTATGTATAGCAGGACCATGGCCACAGAGGAGCCAGGCAGTCCAGACAGGGGAGAGCTGCACAGCATTCAGGCATTTCACAAGGGTTTAAGAGCTAAGGCTGAAAAATCAATCAATCCTTTTGTTAAGGCTTAAAGACATATTTTGACACTGTGTGTGCTGTGAAACCCAGGTGGACAGGTACAGACATTGTGCGCTGGGTTTGGAGCACGTCCGCTACTCCGCATTTCAAACATCTGATCTGTGCAGGCGCTGTGGATCCCAGTCATTAAATTCTGGGCAGGTTTGCATGTGGTGTTTTGAGGTAATTCAGTCCAAGCTTGTGTTGTGTTTCCTGGGCTGCAGTTGGGAAGAAAGACTGGCATAACAGTTCTGTTATGTCCATCCCTCCTTTTATAATAGGGATTTCTCATCGTTTCCCTCACAGCATATTACCATGCAACCACCCCAGAAGAAATATCATCAAAGTGAAGTCTAACACTGCCTTGGTCCCACAGTTAGACACAGGCTGGGGTAACCAGGCTGCTCTGTTCAGCCCCAGGAGGCTTCTGGGCAAAACCAATAAAAGGTAATGGAAAATACTCTGCACTCTTACAAAGGCTTTTGTGCAAGGAGCTCTCAGTGACATACCCACGAGAAGTTGGGCCTTACAACGCTCCTTTGGGGTGAAGCATTAGCACAGTCATGCACTTTTTGGATGGCTACATTAGAGACAGTTAAGGTCAAAATCATTAATTTCAGTACATTCTGCTGCCTGATAAATGGATCAGCTCATCAGAGCAACTGCTCTGTGGGTTGCGGGGCCCTTTTCCTGACAGCCCACAACATCAGTGTGAGCAGTGGATGCTCAGGTGTTTCCTTGATGCTGAAAGCCACTAGGATTCTGCAGGAACTCACATGGCAAAAAGGGATTAGCAGGCTGAGTAGAGAAGCTGGAGAACCTGATAAATTCCCAATTTCTACTTACTTTCCCCTAAGGACCTACACAGAGGGGAAAGTGGCCTCCTGCGCAATTTTTCTGTAAAGTGTGGCCCCACTGGAGGAGAACCTGTGTGCTGCTAGCTGCGCCTGTGGGTCCACATCACCAGAGGGCATCGCTGAGGCTCACAGAGCCCAGACTCGGTTTGGGTTAGGCCAAGAATGGGATGGGCACTGCAAATTGGAATTCTGTGGATTTTGCTGTTAATACATCGAGCGCACAGGCATCACCCTACAAGTAGCTCTTGTGTCTCTGTCTCAGAGCTGCCTGCAAAGAGCAGCAATGACAAAGATCACACAGGTGGCAGGGTTGTGACAGGAGCTGCATGGAGGTTGGGGCTGCACCTCCTCATTGTCCTCATCACCACATGGCCACTGTCCTTTTGCGGGGCCAGCAGCCTTGGAATAATTAATTTTTTAAAAAACAAATAAATGAACAAAATAAATGCATAAATAAACACGGATCCTCGCAATGCAAATTAGGGCCATATTGCAGAAGAAATTGAATCCAAAGAATGCAAACAGCCAAACAAACAAGCAAGAAGGGAAAACCAATTATTTTTTGAGGGAGTCACAAATGAGTGAACAAAAGAAAGAAAGCCTCTGGCCTCCAGCATTCGTTCACTGGCACTACCACAGCTCCCTGGGACCAAGGCCTAGGCTTCCTTTGGAGTCACTCCTGCCTCACTGTGATGCCTCTCTACCCTGTGGCTGGTTTATCTCAAATTAAAATGAATTAATTGTGACACAAGGCTTTGTCTGATGGACCTGGCACCATTTTTTATTTTTGTAGTTAAGGCCGTATTTTAGACAAACTCTTCAAAGGATGAGAGTTCATTTTCCTTGTAGCATCCACTTTAGAAAAAATTAACTTCTCCCCGCTCCTTGGCCAGCCATGCAGTCTTACAAGATTCCCCTGTATCGTCTGAAAATCAGAGTAGATGGTTGCTCTATTTGTGAGAAACCATGGGGAATTTTTAAGCTGTTGCATCACAGTTACCAGCTCTAGCTGCACCAGGACGAAAACAGACAATAGTGAGAGGAAGGGGGTCCTGGAGATCTCCAGCCCGCTGTTTCCAATTAGGAAGTGACGTTGTCTCATTCCACCACTGCAGCTAACCTTCGTTAGTAGCACAAATTGTTCGAATCCTCACTCAGGCTCTTGATTCAAGGAAACTTCCCTCTTCAGCGAAGCACTTAAAACGTGTGCCCCAGTCCTGCTGAAGTCAATGAGGTTGAGGAAAATGCTCCAAGCGGATCACAAACTTCTCAGCCTTTCCCCAAACTGACATCTCTCAGCATGCAGGATAGGGACGGCAAAGGAAGTCCCCCAGTCCCCACCGCACAGCCTCGGTGCTCCTTCACACCACCTCCTCAGCCACAAGACCTGACTGGAGCTCTCTCATCTCCCCATACTTTGATCCCAGATTAGCTTAAACCTAGGCCATCCTGCTGCTTCTGGCACCTTGTTACCCGAAAGGGCAACATAGTCTGTGTCTATCTGACTGCCTTGTACAATGAACTAGCCAGTGGTAAATTTCCTATTTACCCCACTTTTTCGATTATTTTATTGATTTTAGCCAGGGATTACTCAAGCTTTCTGGCCGAGTACTATTCCATGTCAGTGTGGGTGGAAAGATCTAGCCCTCATTTATTGTCCTTCATAGTTTACTGCCTTTGTTTCTCTTTTCACAGATTAATTACAAACATCTCACTCTGGAGTGAACTCCCACTGTATGGTGGTTCTGTGATCTCAGCTCCATGAATTATAGATGCCTGACATATCACACCAAGCTATTATGATTTTTTTTTTTTACAAGCAAGCTATGAATTATGAAGAAGATCTATTAAATTTATAATATTCTGTATCTTTGGTATAGGAATGGGAAGGCACAGCCTGATGATGCCTTTATATCACCCTCCCCCTCCAGGCTCAGGCAGCGCACACAAGTTGCAATACAGACTCTGTATATTTAGGAAAAATTATTGATGTCACAGAGATGTCGGCTTTGGAGTCCCTCCCATTAGTCACAGGAGCATATCTCATAGGTTTATTCAGATTACTGGGGGCTGCCACAGGCCCAGGACCCCCATAAACGGCACCACCACCTGCTCCGGTGCCAGCGGTCTCCTGCCTCCATCCTTGACTTATTTTGTGGGAAGGCTGTTGGCAGAGGTGCGGGGGTTTCAATGGAGAAGTGGAAGGGGATTCTGACAAGAGGACTAGAAACACAGGAGGCTGCACAAGCAGAGGCCACAGACACCCAGAGGCAAGAGCAAAGGCCCTCAACCATTTCCCCTCAGGGTACCCTCCCTGCAGCCATTGCTCCTCAGTGGCCCCTCCTCAGCGGTCTCCCCTCAACCACTTGCCCTCACCCATCTCCCCTCAGGGTTCTCCCCTCATCCAGCTCCCCTCCCTGGCCTAGGCCCCCCAAAGGCTCTCAGCCATGTGTGTGTCCCCGGGATCTCCCCTCAGCCATGTCGCGTGTCCCCCCTCCGGGACGCTGTCCTCAGCCCGCCCAAAGGGCTCTCTCCATAGCAATGTGCTCCCCAAAGGGCTCTCCCTCGCGTACGCCCCCCGCCAAGGACTCTCCCCTCCCCTCCGGACTCTCCACCGCGGGCAGGGCGGGGCCCCCCTCACGCCTCCCCGCCCCCTCCCGCGCGGTGGCCCCGCCGGCAGCCCCGCGCCGTGCCCGCGCGCTGCTGGTGATGTCAGCGTGTTATTGACTCTCCCCGTCTGAATGACTGAGCACCAGGGAGGGGGCGGGGAGGCCGCGCCGCGCGGCGCCCGGCCAGGCGGAAATGGGCGCGCAGGCCGAGGAGGGGGAGGGGCG
>JANHGN010017399.1:0-16446 GCA_024605025.1 Megaceryle maxima
CCAAATGTCAGCAAAGCAGATCTCGCTCAGGTACTGGAGCATTCCCTGCTTAGATAAATTAATAATGGAAGAGCTTTAAAAATCGATTTCTAATAAAATAAAATTGTATTGCTCCAAATGAAGGACTTGCTGTGCACAGCTGCTCTTGTGTTAACTGATAATGGCAAGCAATAGTGTTGTGGCCGCAATATTGAACTTTCCAGAGAAAGTCATTACTGAAGCAGATACTAAGAAACTACAAAGCCTCAGAAATCCATACAAAATGAATCAAAAGCCTTGAAAAATGGAGAACTTCACTTTTTTTTTTTTTTTTTTTTTTTGCAAAAGGTTTTATATTTTATAGCTGTCAGTTCCTGTTAACAACTCGAGACTTAAAGAAGCCTTTAAAGTAAAAAAAAATCAAAAAACAAACAAACAAATGAAACCAAAACCCAAAGCACTTTCTCAGTAATGCAGCATATAAATTATCAATTAGTGTGTAAGTTGGATAGTTCTAATTTTTACATTGAAATAAGACTCTTAGAGCATTGCTTCTTTTTTTTTTTTTTGAGGTTGTTGAAGTCTAGGAGGAAGGGACATGGGCTGGTGTGAATTGGATCTAACCATACTCATGATACAGAAAATCTTGCAATATGCTCATTTTTCAAACTGATGTCCTGAGTGTTGTGGTTGTGCAAGCAGATCCACCCCCTTACAGGATAATGTGTTGTTTCTAGCAACAATTACAGCCAGCAGGCCACCATTCCTTCATACTGAATTTCAGACCATCTCTGTGATTTTATGACATAAATTGAAATCTCCAAAACTTGTTTTTACAGGATTAAAAAACAACAAACATCTTGCTGCTTCTGTACCTCTTCTCCTCAAGCCCTGATACTCCAGCACCCTTTTCAGGGATAGTAGCTAGTCCAGGAGAAACTAATGTGAGCAACACATTTATTGAGGATGAAATTCAGTTTCTATTTGAGGAAGCAGAAATATTTGCCTCTGAACTGATATAACGCAGAGCCATTTGAGAGGTGTTACACATTCAAATCACTTGTTTCTTCTGGCATATTGGAACCAATAAAGCAATTAATTTGCTTGAATATGGACATTTCCCATATAGACCTTCTTAATGAACTAATTTGGGATGAAACTGAGCCCAGTATTGCCCATAAACACATAGATAATATGATGATGGTGCTGTAAGAGTTAGAGAGGACATTATGCAGAGCTGTCTATATTAGATAGATTTAACCTGAAGATAATTTGAGCTTTTGGCAATTATCAGTCATTATCTGAATAAAATAGTTAAGAGGTGGCTGTGTCCAGTCTTCACTGAACATCTTCAGTTGCATGGAGTTGATCAGGCACAATCTCTGTTTTAGAGAGTATACTACTCATTGGTTATTAATCCAAGGTTTCATTATGGTATAAATATCCTGAGTTCTAAATATAAAGGTGCAAAAGTCTATTAATGATGATTAATGATCAGTATTATTAAAGTTACAGCTGTTTATTATTTTTAACTACCATGTCTCATCACTTTTCACCTTTATTGAAAAATAATTGAGTAATTCTGTGAAGGTGCGGCTCCCACACCAAAATTCACATGACTTGTTTCCGAGTAGTGAGCTGACGAATACATTTCCCAACTAGTGTGGGTATCTCATACCTGAGATATGCAGTTTTGTATGCGTAAGTTCACTAAAAGATGAGAAGAAATACAAAATTAAACTAAAAAGAAAGAATAAGCTGTAGGTTGCACCTTTGCTCCATCTAATGAAGACTTACTGAATCTGGCATAGGGAATTGAGTAATCTGTGTTTATGGGTGTATAGAATATCCAAGTGAATGTTTATTTGAGAGATAGCAAGGTAAAATTCAACTTGAACAAATATTTGTCTACCTAACCTGGTAAAATCTATGTCGAGATTGACTACCTAGAAACCATTTGAGATGAAAAGGTGATGAAGTTTGAATCAGAATAAGATGATGCTGTCTGGGATTTGATAATTGTCATATGTGTCTTACTATAAGCTTTTGGCCTCTTTCCCCAGATATGTTACTGGAATGTAAAGCTGTTAAATAATTCATCTGTGCCTTTCTGTGCCTTGTACATACATACCTAACTGGTAAAGTAGGGCAGATGTAACCGAGGTCTCATTTGGCTTTCAGGACTTTCATGAAGGTCTCCCCCATGACTCTCACCTATGACTCTGGAATCATCTCATGAATTAAATATGGACAGATGTACCCAAGGTCTCCCTTTCCTGAGGAATACTTTCATTTAGGCTTTACCCTGTGACAACCTCTGTATTAGATGAATTGGTTTCTTGTGTAATCAGAAAAGCAGGATTTCCACTCTACATGTACAGAAATAGCAGAGGAACTTGCTTGAAATATAGCCAGACCTCTATCTCCATAATGTAAACAGCAGAAATGGGAGGGATATAAAATCCAATGAATAATTTATAAAATATCAAATCTAACCATATGGCAAACAAGAAAGGCATCAAAGGAGAACATGACTAAACCCTAATGTATGCAACAGAGAACTGTGTAGTGTTGACATAGTTCGACAATATTAGTATGCAACAGTGAAACACAGTGAGGCTGACTTCTTCAAGACATTCAATGAGACGGGTTCCAAGGCATCTGCATCAAATGCACATTTTAAACAATAGGGTATGTAAATAAAACTTTAACTCTTGAAACCCTTGATCTTCAATTTCAGTTTGTTTAGGAAAATGCATAATCATCTTTTTGCTTTTGTCAGTAAGATGTAAGCCAGTTTCCTCAAATGCCTTAATAGTGTATTCTTTATGTGAACCGAGGCAATGTATGTCTTTTTCATCCCTTGTAATTATTTCCTGTATAATTATAAATCAGTAATTTTTTTTTTTTTCATCAAGAGTATTTATTATCCTTTAAAAATGCTTTTTTAAAGATTAAATCAGGGTAAATTAAAATTAGATCGTTGGAGATCAAGTTTCCTAAGGGAATTTCAGTTTCCTAGAAATAACAATTCCAGTAAGATCCTTAAATACTCAGAACATTACCAAAACCAGTGAATAGATTTGAGACCATTCAAAGCCATTTAAAAATAAAAGTGTTAATCCAGAGTGATTTTAGGATGAATGAGTAATTTAGTCATGTTTATTCTTGAGGCTGAAGGGGGAATTTAGGACTTCTTTAGTGTGAATGAAATTTTAGATACTAAGGGATGAGTCCTCTTTAACCACACGAGATTTACTACTACTCAGTTATGTAAACTGTTCTAGAAAACATCATACAGATCAATAGAATAAGTTTTCTCAGTAAACATTATATTAATTAGTGTTTGTATGATCCAGTATCCATTAATATCTGATGTAAAATTTTGCAGTCACACCATAAATCCAGAAACATTTCCTGGCATGGAAACTTAATCATGTGGGTGCTTGTTATATCTGTTTCAACAGAAAGTAATATATTAATTAAGAAAAAGTAACACATTGACATGTGGCACAGAAAATACTTTTTTAATGGCTTGGTATGAAATGTTTTTAAAGACCATCTCCAGATCTCTCTGAAGCTACTGACAATCTTTCCAGGGTTGTACATACCAAAAGGGCCAAGCTAGTGAAAGAGAAGCAGAATTTAGCTGTTGTGTTCATTACTCAGTCATCTTCCAAAATGAAAAACTGTGGTACCATTCATAGTCATCTCCAAAAGGATTAGATAGGCTGTAAGAAATGTGCTGATTGATGTGTTCACAGTTTCTTTTGTGGTTAACTGGACCATTGTAACAGTTCTTAGTCTAGTTCTGGTGAATGTCTTCCCATCCATTGTGCTTTTTTAACATACTAATATAGATGTAGCCAGAAAGGGACAGTTTGAACACTGTTGCAACCAAAGAAATTACTACAAAACTATGGTAGAACTGACTGCAAGGCTTAGTTGCTTGAGTCCTAAGGATCTCCTCTGAAGAGTGATTTGGAAAGATTTGTCTTCAGATTCTTCATGTGTTGATCAACAGCAGGCAGAACATGAGCCAGCAGTGTGCCCAGGTGGACAAGAAGTCCGATGCCATCCTGTCCAGCATCAGGAATAGTGTGGCCACCAGGAGAAGTGATTGTCCCACTGTTCTCAGCGCTGGTGAGACTGCACCTTGAGTAGTGTTCAGTTTTAGGTGCTGCAGTAGAGGAAAGACATCGGGGTACTGGAACAGGTCCAGAGAAGGGCAACAAAGTTGGTGAAGGGTCTTCAGAATAAGTCTTATGAGGAGTGGCTGAGGGAGCTGGTGTTGTTTAGTCTGAACAAAAGGAGGCTGAGGGAAGACCTTATTGCTCTCTACAACTACCTGAAAGGACCTTGTAGAGATGTGGGTGTTGCTATCTTCTTACAAGTCACAACTGATAGGAGAAGAAGAAATGGTATCAAATTGCACCAGGGAAGGTTTAGGTTGGACATCTGGAAAAACATATACCAAAAGGGTTATCAAAGACTGGAACAGGCTGCCCAGGGAAGTGGTTGAATCACCATCCCTGGATGTAATTAAAAGCCATGGTAGATATGTGCTCAAGGATGTGGTGTAGTAGTAGTCCTGATAGTGTTAAATAATGGTTGGAGTTGATGATCTTAAAGGTCTTTTCCAACCATAGTGATTCTGTGATTCTCTATGATTCTGTTTTACCCTGTCTCAACTGGAAATTTTGAGCATTCTCTCTATAAAGAGAGGGAAAGAAAATAAAAACGAACAATAAATAAACAAATAAAATGTTCTAATTTGTATTTGAGTTAAAACTCCTGACTTTTGTTTTACAGAGCTTTTTGGTGCTTTTGGAAATATTAGGGAAGCTTTCAAGCAATTCATATTATTTGGTACTTCCTTGAAAGTTTAAGTTAGCATTAATTTTGTCTTTTCACATTTCAGAAAGATTTGCCACACTATGTTTGGTAAAAGCCCCAATTCTGAAGTGTATTCTGTCTAGCCAACTAGTGTTGACCTCAAGGAAGTGATGTGCTTACCTGTCTGATGGTATTACATTCACATATATTTGTAGCTTTCAAATTTTGCAGAAAAATGTAGCTGAATTATTTATCATATTGTCTTCTGTTACATAGACAAACTGTAATCAACTCACATTTCTGTAAATTTTACTTCAGAACTTAGAAAAAATAGTATTTCAAAATGGTATCGGAAGTTATACTATTATCTTCTTGAAGTTTATAGTATCAGATAAATAGTAGCTAAATGTCCATGTGATGCTTTTCAGTAGATAATTTATATAGCTAGTCTTATTCTGTGAGCCTTGAGAAAATGGATTTGATTTTAAATGAATACCTATGTCAGTAACCACTGTTACAGCAAAATATGGTAATATTAGAAGCACTCTTTTTCAGCTCTTGTCTTCACATTCTCTTTGAACAATGATCCATTTGCTTTGGAGAAAACAGTTAAGGGGATGGACTTATCTTTTAGATGAAAAAAGTAACATTTAAAAAAAGAAAAATTTTCATTCACTTCTTGGTGGAAATTTCTAAGTTGTTGTCACACTAGCACTGTAAATTACATTTTTTCTCTTGTTTTGAAATAATTCCACATGCCTACATTCTGATAATTCTCTGTTTATGAAGATTGTCCCAAGATACGGATCTATTAAGAGGGACAGAATTGATAGGGCATAGCCATTTACTGGATGTCAGTAGAAAGACTGAAAGTTTGGGCAAAGATATAGCAGTTCTGGTCAGTACCTTGATTTATACTTGCTATTATACCTAAACTGCTCAAAATACAAACTGAAATGAGTACATTGAATGCAGGTCTTCAAGTCTCTGGGAATGTATATCAAGGATAGATTTTCAGATGGGATACCTATGGATAGGCTTTGTGTCTAGATTTAGACATAAAGTCCATGATTGAACATGTGTTAACCCTGCCTTCAGGATCATAAAATACGGGTGATTTTAACTTATGCATACCTAAGTAATGATACTACTGCTGCAAATTTGACATATAGCAGTCTTAAAAATTTAATTTTCTCATTTCTTGAAATTTCAAAGACCCTTACTCCTTCAGGTTACAGAAGACCTTTCAGATGGTCTAGTCTGAAATCATAGACAATACTGGTATAAAAATTAAGGTTCTTCTCATGTACAACAAAATGTAGTGTTTTCTGTGGCTGATAAATGTCCTATGCTTTATATTCTGTTTAAATGTTCTAGTAACTGGTTTGCCAACTCAGGTTATCGTCACTTAGGAAAGGGTTCATTTAGTAAAATCAAGACTAGGTAGCTACTCTAAGCTGGTGGCTTCTTTAATATTAATGGGTAGAGATATAATATTTCTTCCCATTTGTCTTAAATGAATGTTTTTTTTCAGGAAGAATCCTGGAGCAGCCTACATTTTTCTTGATTTCCTAGACAGAAAAATGATTAACGTCAGGAAATAGCTCCACCAATGCTATTGGTATTCAGTGAGAGAGCAAATTGCAGAACATTATTTCATTTCATGTAACTTTTCACATTTTCATTTGTGTTCATTAAGCTGTCAAATGGTTTTGAAAGACTTGATTTGTTTTTCAGTAAGGAAAAGTTTCCTGCCCTTTCTGAAAATTGTGATAAAGCTTAGATTAAATGCTTTCTTAAGATTAAATGCTTTTTTAATCCTAGCATTTTCTTTACAGAAACCTGAATATTTCTATCTTATTGTCAGAAAATATGATACCTTCATGTTACTTTTGATTTGCATTTTTTAGGTAAAGCACTCTTGAGTCAGTGTATAATTTTTTAGATGCAGAACTGAGCTTTAGATCAATATATTACATATATTAATTGACTCCCAACATTTTTTAAAATTAAGTACTTTCTTGTCCAAAAGATTACTTCACATTGTAAAGGACTTCAGCTGAAATATTGGTTCCATTGAAGTCAGTCGTCAATTATACTCGGTAACTGTTTCTTCAACACAAGGTTGCTTAAGTCTTTATATGTAGTTTTATTGCATTATATGCTTATATATAGGGTTATATTGGTATTTCAAATACAAATTGCACAAACACAGACTTTTTTTTCCATACCAGATGTTGATATTTATGTAGTCCAAAGTCTTTGATAGTGTTTCATTATATTCTTGTATTTAAAATACTTAAATTTTTTATTTATTCTTTACATTTTTTTCCTTTTTAGCTTCCCCATGGGTAGATAAAAGTCGAACGCCAAACAAAATAGATCTGTATGATGTTCGCAGAAGACCATGGTAAGCTTTCTCAAAAGGACTGATGTATATATGTCACTTACTTTCTAGATATGACTGTGAAGACAAATTTTTCTGATTGCTTACATCTAATAATGCTTACTTTTAGATACTGATAGTTTAAAAAAAATAAATAAATCAGCTAATTGTTCTGAATAAACAAACTGCAAATCATACTACTTGTTACGCATTATCTACTGTACTGTGCTGTACCATTTCATTGCATGGACCTTATCACAGAAGTCTTCATAACTATCATATAGGTATAAGGCAATTAAAAACTTTGATTTTGTGCCAAAATCATATGTAATTCAATTTATTAGGCTGAGCCATTATTCCAGACTTTTGCAAATGTTTAAAAATATGTCTCAGCAATTTAGACCAGAAAAAAAATCACTAGATTGGTAAAAGACAAAAGAACGGTGGGATTGTTCCTTATTATTTTTTTTCTGTAAGCCTCTAAGGGCATAATGCATATTGATACTTGGTTTCACACTAGCTGAATATATTCTTTCAGAAGATGAAAATTTTTTCCCTAAGCTGGCCTGATGTAATAATTCATCTGTTATCAAGATCTTTAGCTCAGAAACAGCATTCATGGTTTTCAGTTATCAACATCTGAAAATAGTGAATTTTGTTCAGTATATCCTACTTCCAGACTTTCCTAATGTGGTTTAGACTTCAGTTTATTTAGAAGACACAGCAAGGGAGAAGCTGAGGACACATGGTTTTCTACTAGCTACAATAGGAGGATTTTGTTAGTTCAGGATGATTTTATTTAGAGATCACAAAGTGTCTATCATCACATGCAACAAATATGTTTCCAAATCTCTGTCATTCATATCCTTTATTTATTTCAGGTATATCCAAGGAGCTGCATCTCCGAAGGACATGCTTATTTTAGTTGATGCGTAAGTGTTTAATGTCTGGATATTGACATTAGAAGGATGAAAGTACTTAGCTATATTGAACAAATATATTGATGCTGAAAAAATGGGGAGAGGATTAAGTAGTTGTTATATGCAAAGAAACAGTAAATTAAAAAAGCCCAAAACAAACCTGAAAGATATTTAAACTGGGAACAAGGGAGTGGTTTTTAATCACTTTAATATTATTCTGCTTCCATCCTCTTAATTAGTGAAGAAATCAATTGAAAATTTCTCATGTATGTTCCAAGATTTGGTGTAAAACACAAACCTAAAATCTAATGACTAGAAGCATCACAGTAGATTTAGCCATGATTTCATGAGCTTGAAAGATAAGAATGTATGCAGACTTGGTGTGTTTCAGCATACATACTTAAAATTTGCCATGTTTGGTTACTATAAAACTTTAATAGAGAGTGAAGAAAGAAATTAATAAAAACTTCTCCTTTGCCTTGGCAAGGCTTTCTTTGTTGAGCCACTGAAGGAAGCATTGAATCTGATGTGTCAAACAGATTGCTTTATGTTGAAAAAAACCTTAGTAAGAATTTCCATTTAATGCTTTTAAATGTGGCAAAGTGCTTTCATATCAGCAGTGAGTTTTATCCATTTTTTGTTATTTCTTCACTTTAGCTTAGGTTTTGCCTTAGAACAAACAAACTGTCATTTCAGTATCTGAAAATCTAAAGCTGTAAATCTGTGTGTAGGGGTATAAAATGTTTAGATACTGCATTGATTGAAGATAGTAAACGCTTTCAGATTTCTTGAAGTTAAAATGTGGAATGATGTACCATTATGATGAGCCACAGGACTGAGTCTTTGAATGTCAGTTTTGGACTTAACTTTTTAGTATAATAATTTAATAACACTAATGCTGAGTTGGAGAATTCAGGAGAATTATTGACAATTTTAGTGTAAAAGGTGGTGAGAGTGCTGGTTGGTGCTCTGTATTTTCTTTGTATGTTTTAAATAGATTTTGTTAAATTCATTCTATTATCTTATGGATTTCTGTTAGGAGCGGGAGTGTCAGTGGATTGACATTGAAGCTGATCCGCACCTCAGTCATTGAGATGTTAGAAACCCTGTCTGACGATGACTTTGTGAATGTAGTTTCAGTGAGTATCTGTTCTTTTCACAAAATTTTCAATGCCAGCAAAGCCATAAGCAAACTATTTTTAATGCCAGATATAAAAGACTCACATTTTGGATTTTTTTAATGGCATTTTAGTCTTTCCAATACTTTCCTGGTATATAAAGTGCAAAATAATGGTTTTCAAGAGAGCTGAAGGTAAAATAAAATAGATTTGGCGAGGGTGAAGATGGTATGGACAACTTTCAGTTTTCAGGCTGATACCTTGGATGTCATGTTCTAGCCTTGGGCAAGGCTTTTTTTTTCATTTTTATTAAGCTGTTGCACTATAGAGCTTTGATTCTAAGGATTTAGGATGGGAACACTGATGTACTCTTAATGACAAGAGACAGCCTGCATGGTGAATAACTAGAATTATTTTGGAGACAATTTTCAAATTCTACAGATGTGCTGTAACCAGCATGCAGGGAGAAAGACCTGAAATTTCACTACCAGAAATCTCTTTGAACACTGCTTATTGCTTCATCATTTGCTGTCCGTTTAGTTAGACTTTTCTTCAAATAGCAGGGAGAAACTTTTATTCACAATGTCATTTCCTTTGTTAAAGTTTTTAATAGTGGATTGCACCACCTGATTTAGACTAAATTGCAGTGAAAAAACCAAACAAATGTGTTTATTACTATAATGAAAGGAAATGAGCTTTTCTGTAGCGACATTAGAGAGATGAAATCTTGGTTTTGCTGGTTTTTTTGAATAAAAGGATTGTAATCCCAAACTACTGGATATTGATTACCATGTTTAGTGGAGCTATGCCAGCTTTCACCATTGGAAAATCTGGATCCCTGCTAACTCCGGATTTACACAACTTTCCAAACTCTTTCCTTCATTTGCTCCCAGCTGACCAGAAATAGTGTATCTGAAAGTTAAGCCTTCCTTAGGTTCAGGTTATTTTATTAGCTAAGGTTCAGTGTTATTCAAGTGAGGCCTCAAGTCTGGGATTTGTGTTGCAAAAGAGCTAGAAATCTTTGAATAAGTTCTACATCACATTTTCCCAATGGTTTGTAACTTCACAATATGTAAGGACCTTTCATTGAATGAATTTTAGAGGTACACATCAGATACTTGACTGCAGAACTGAAAAGGACTTTTTGGTCATAGTGTGTTCATCCTCAGAGGAAGGCAACACTCACAGAAATATACATTATAGAACATGACATCTCTAAATCTTTTATAAAGTGCTATTTCCTGTTGTCACTTATCATTTAAAAGTCCATATTAGAATCTTTTGCTATTGCAATTACTTTTGTATAACCCATGTTTTCATGTGTTCAGATGACTTAGGTATTGGAATTATGGAAGATACCGTGTTCTGACATTTTCTGTAACAGAAAGGGAATTTTAAATTTTTTTTAAAGTTTGCTCAGTTTTTCCTCAGTCCAAACAAAGCCTCAAACAAAAGTTAAGCACCAGAGATGACTCCACATAAGAATGTGATATATTACCACATTCAGTATTATTTGTTCTTAAGATTATTCAGAAAAGCATAAACACAGACTTCAATAACGCATTCATCCACTGCAAAGTTGGTGTTAGTTGCTGTACTGTTTCCATGTATTTTGCTTTATTTTTACTTTTGAATTAGATGTCTTGACATTAAAGTAAATCATAATATATTAAAATGATCATTTGTTTTGATCTTTGAAAATTACATACATGACTTTCATTTATGAGGATTTCTTAGAAATTCTGAGATCTCATCTATATTCAAATATTATTTTCTTCATTTTACTGCTTTTTTTTTCCCCACTTATTCTTCCTTGTATATCTATGGTGAAAAGCTTGTTGATGTATTGGGTTTAGGTACTGTGTTAAAAGGCAGATGGTACATTTATTCTTGTCTACTTTTAAAATAATATCATTTTTCTCTTTTTTTTTTTTAAATGATCTAGATATGGTGATACACAAAAGACCATCTGGTCACAAGTGGTGCTCCCCAGGGCTCAGTACTGGGGCCAGTTCTCTTTAATATCTTTATCAGTTATCTGGATAAGGGGATTGAGGGCACCCTCAGTAATTCTGCAGACACCACCAAGTTGGGCAGGACTGCTGATCAGCTTGAGGTTAAGAAGGCTCTACAGATGCATCTGGACAGGCTGGAGTGATGGACCAGGGCTAGATGTGTGACATTCAACAAGGCAAAGTGCTGGGTCCTGCACCTGGGTCACAGCAACACTCTGCAATGCTACTGTCTTGGGGAAGAGTGGCTGGAAATCTGCCTGATGGAAAAGAAGCTGGGGTTGTTGATTGACAGCTGGCTGAATATGAGCCAGCAGTGTGCCCGGGTGGCCAAAAAGGCCAACAACATCCTGGTTTGTGTTAGAAATAATGTGGCCAGAAGGACTAGGGAAGTGACTGTCCCTGTGTCCTTGGCACTGGTTAAACCACACTTTGAATGCTGCATTGAGTTGTGGGCCCCTCACTATAAGGAAGACATTGAGGTGCTCAAGAATGTCCAGAGAAGCAAGGAAGATGGTGAAGGGTCTAGAGAACAAGTCTTAGGTGGAGCGGCTGAGGTTTTTTAGCCTGGAGAAAAGGAGGATCAGTGGACAGCTTCTCTCTCTCCAACTACCTGAAAGGAGATTTTAGCAAGGAGCTGGGGATTGGTCTCTTTTCCCAAGTATACAAGCAATAGGACAAGAGGAGATGGTCTCAAGTTGCACCAAGGGAGGTTTAGATTGGATACTAGGAAAAAATTATTCACCAAAGGGGTTGTCAAGCACTGGAACAGGCTGCTTGAGGGAAGTGGTTGAGTCATCATCTCTGGAAGTATTTTAAAAGGTATGCAGGCGTGGTGCTTAGGGACATGGTTTAGTGGTGGAGTTGGTAGTGCTGGATTGACAGTTGGACTCAGTGATCTTAAAGGTTTTTTCCAACTTAAATGATATTGTTCTTCTGTGTTCATTATTCTTCACAAATTATTTCATGACAGAGAATGCATGTCTAAATCAAGTCCGAATCCAGTGCTTTCTTAATAAATCCAACCCCCAAAGTATCAACTTAAATGTTGTGTTCTAGGTGAAAGAAATGTAGATTTATTCAGTACATTTCCTGTTATTGATTAAAGACATTTCCTCTTGAAGCATCTTGGTATTAGACATAATTGACTTATTAAAAAGTCCAAAAAGCTATATGAATATTTTCAGTTAATACAGTATAGCAGATGGGTATATGAACGTTAGCAATAACTGGAAGTTATCCACAATTTTTCTTTCTCTCCTGCATCTTTGGCCAAGAAAGCAACAGTTGTTTTATGGCTTGTTAGCTTTAATAACCATAGAGCATTTAGTAATGAGGTTTTGAGTTAACTAGAGAGCTATTTTACTGCTAACCTCTGCCAAGATGTTGTCCCACAAAACCCATATGTATGATGATTCATGTCCACAACTGAGAGACACAGATTTAAACTGGTGCCAATCAGTTCTAGAAAGTGACAGAATGATTTAATGAACCGTGCCTGTTATATGGAGAAATCCTAGGGAACAAAAAGCTTAAAAGTAGATGTGTTAAAATACATTAGTTCTGCTGATTTGATGTAGCTGTTGCATTTATTTCTATTAAAAAAAAAAAAAAAAAAGGTTGAATGAACTATTAAGTTATGTAAAGATTACCAGGGGTTAATATGTCATGATTTCCTCTGGGATTTGCATTTTTCTTATCTGAAGTGCTGTGCTTTGTTGTTGAGAGAAAAACCTGCTGTTTGAAAGATCTTAAATGTATGAGTAATACAGCTGTTTTCCCTCTAATCCAGTTATATGCTTTGATAGCAGTAAGTGGTAGATGATAGGGGCAGCAATTCCATCCCAGCACGTTATGATTTAGTGGCTTGGTTTCAAATGTTGACACACAAAGTGTAATTTGTTTATGATTGTGGGTAGGCTGCATTTTGCAGGAACAATGTACTTCAACTTCAAACCTGTAGAGGCACAGAAAACCACACAAAAGAAAAAACCTACCTTACAGCAACAAACATGTTAAAGGTCAGGAGCTTTAGAACTGTTTAAAATCACTTAGCCTTTGGAAAAGTCTGAACTAGTATTTACTCTTTAGGAATTGGAAATTTAATGTTATGAGCAAATTAGTGATAATAGAATCATGCTCTGGGAAAACAGAAAGCTCATCTGCACTTGTGCAGTTCTGCACATCAACTAAAATCAGAGGGAAGGAGATATCTTAATGAAGTGATTTCAGAGAAAAAGACTGTGGACCCAGCCTTTGAAATTAGTTTTGGGGACAAAAGCAAGCTCTGAATGAAACACCCCTTTTCCCACTGATTTTTGATAGCAGTTTATCATGTAATTCCCACTGCTCAGTGATTGCAAACCTGTTTACTTGGACATCCTTACTCCCAAGTTGATAGAATCTTCATGACTTCATAATTAAAATAATTAAATATGATAATACAGAAAAAAAACATAAGTTATGTAAAGAGCTTTTCAATTTATCAATGGGCTCCTTTCTCTTTCTGCTACATGTTATTTCCTGTATTCTGTAGTTCAGCTTGCACCTATATTCTCTTAGATATAGGGAAACATTCCTTCCTTCTGAGAAATATTTTCTTTAGATTGTTTAAAAAGTTAACAAACATGCCATGAATGGAAACTTTAGCCTGAAGTGCTGTTGAAGAGAGGAAGACAATAGATTTTATTTCCAGTCTGTCATTCTTATGCTTTCTTCACTATAGTTTTAGATTTCTATGAGTGTACTTCTGTTTAATTGGCAAAAAATACATAATTTTCTTTAGTAATAACTTAAAGTTTGTTTCCTTTTTCACTTCTATTTAATGTGTTTTTTCTGAACCTTAAATTAAATTACGTATTTAAACAGACTAAGGCATAGGTTTTTCCTGTGTTTCTGAATTTTGACCCAGAAAAGTTCAGTGGTGGCTAATTTTTCTAAATCACATCACTATTTGAGGAAGAAATCAAACATGATCATGATCTCAGTGTGAGATACTGGCAGTAAAGTAGTTCTTTTGGTGGATCTAGAGGTGATAAAAAGGATTGATGTGTGAAAGTGCTTTCCAGAAGACTTGTTAAGGTACTTCAGTCCTTACATTTTCATTCTCTATAATGGACAATATAAAGGAGAAAATATAAAGATACTTGCCATTTTTTTCATTATTTGGCAAATTAAAAAAAGATAGAGTATCAAGTTCCTATTGTAGGTCTGCATAAGCTTCTTTCTTACTGATTTAATCATGGTGCATAATGTCTGTGTGAGGCAGTAAACAAATATATATTATTGCTTTTTGAGGGGGTTGGTTTTGTTTGTTTTTTTCAGAGTCAATGAAAAAATATATTAAGGCAAGTTTAAAGCTTGATCTTCTTGATTCTCTTAACAGCAGTCCATCTAATTGTATCATGACCTTGAAGTTTTTCTTAGATTGACTGGCTCATTTTCAAGGAAAGGGGGAACAATGATAGCTGCAGAGAAATACATCTTCATAGGAGTGTTCCATAATAGAAAATCATTAGCATTCCTTGATGGAAGGTCATTATCTTGCACCTTCCATATTCAGGGACCAAGTCAATGGTTGCATGTATTTTCATACAGGTCTGTTTACTAAGCACTGTAGGTCCTGAGTTAAAGCTCAAGGAAACTTTGAACAAAACCCAGTATTCAGTTTCTGCATTGCTAATAATTGCATGTAGAGCTGGGTTATGTACCTATGGAAATATGTGTATCAGAAATATATCTGAAGGACATGTTTAGCAAATGTAATGATGATGAGTATTCTAACAGACAACAACGAAGAAAATTTCGGAACTATGGAAACCCAGGAATTCTTTAAAAGTTAGAAATATTTTATTTTTTAGTGGATTAATGAGAATAGGAATGGAAGCAAGTAGTATAAACAATACCATGAAATGTTTGTCTGCCTTCACAATTGCAGTTTCATTTTGCTTCCCTTCTTAACAGAAAGTCAAGAAAGAAGTCAATGATGTTTTATTAAAGTATTTCAGGTGGGGCTGGTGTTGAGAGGAAGATAAGGGTAGGAAGTATGTTATAATAATTGGCTTTTTTGCCTAATCCTTAGGAAAGCAAATTACACTATTTGTACCTAGAAAAAGAAAATATGAAGGATCAGTAGAAGTAAAATTTCCTGAAATCTCCTTGCAGTCTTTATATGACATGATGAATTAGGTATGCTTTTACAGCTTCAGTGACATGGCTAGAGATAACTTTCCATCTAAATAATGTGTGGATTGGTGGTTCACTCTTACCTGAGAGGCAAACGAGTATTTGAACTCAGATTTTGACTGTATGTCTCCTTTTTGTCTGGCTGAATAGTGTTACATAAATGTGAATAATACCACTACTCAACACAAACAGGGTTGGCTCAGATTTTACAAAGAAGAGGTTGTAGTTGTCTTCTCTGAGGACTGAAAGTGTTTTATGGTTGATTGCTTGATTACTGAAACCATCTTCTCACAGCCTCGAGTCATATGAGAAACTGTATTTCAGACTATCTCACACCAAACTCACAGACTCTGACCTTTTCTTGGCTGTTCTGGAGTTAATAAATAAATAGGCTGATAACTGAGGTGATCACAGCCAAGAAGTGCTATCACGGGGAAAAACTCTGGCATCCATAAAGTTTCAAAACTGTCAGATAAAAGCACTGCAAGAATCACTAGTTAAAGCCCAACAAATCTGAATGTCACTTAAATAGTTAATATACCTCAACAGATTGCAAAGAGAGATTCTTGTTGTTTTCATATCAATATTTAATGTTCTCCTTTAAGCAAATATCTACCACTAAATATAATTGTTAAGATCTATTACAGAAGTAACCAATGAATTTTGAGGACCAATGATATATGGCTGGTGAGACAGTATCCAAGAAGTCAGATTAGAGTATCTCATTGCCCCTTTTACAGGTGCAAGGATACATAAAGGTTTAGTTTAGTTGGTTGGTTGTTTTCTTCTTTTTGTTTTGTCCTGCCACCTTAAATGGTTGTCCCAAGTAGCTGTTCAGCATTCACCTTCCTTACTAATGGAATTGAAAGTACTTTATCATCCTTGTGTGATAAAAATAATTGAGAACCTCAGCTTTCTCTTCATCTGTTGCCCCTAGCTCCCTGTTCTTGTTCTTCAGGGGGGGTATGTTTTCTTTCACCTTCCTTTTTTCATTGATGTACCTGTAGAAG
>JANHGN010017403.1:0-40229 GCA_024605025.1 Megaceryle maxima
CTACTTACTGCTCTACTTCCCCCTTGTATAATACTAAACTCTACCATATCATGATCACTATCACCTAGGCTGTTCCCGACCCTAATGTCCCCAACCAGTCCTTCCATATTAGTTAATACAAGGTCCAGCAGTGCACCTCTCCTTATTGGTTCCTCCACTACCTGCATCATGAAGTTATCATCTATACACTGCAAGAGCTTTTTGGACTGGGTATGCCTAGTTGTGTGGGCTTTCCAATATATTTAAATATTTCAAAAGGGTCAGGACTAAGAGTGGAAGTAAATGGGATTTGTTGCTACAAGTATAGAAGAAGCAGGAAATACAAGAATAAATAATTATAGGCATGTGGTCTGGACAGTAATGGAGTTTGACAACATGTTATAAAACAAAGCTTTACTGCAGTAGCAGGAAAGATGAACAACACACCATTGAGCAGGTCATGTAATCCCTAATAGTACACACAGGATTATAAGTGATGCCATGGATCTGGTGCACTGTCAGGAGCACTTGATGTCTAGGTCATCTGGCTGCAACAGCCAATCATGTAAATGCTTTTTGAATGCAGGTAAGAGTTGTGGTGCCCCTTGGCTCCAACAATGATAGTGTGATTTGAGGGAATCACACCTTACATGAATAATGTGGGTCACATCTTGCCAAACTACCGATGTCAGTCAGTGGGCAGGGTGTTGGCAGTCTAACTACACTGCTGATATTGATCAATGGCATGATGTTGATGATCCCCAAAGAAAGCTCTAGACAATAAGGTCATGTAAACAAAACAGCTGCACAAAGCGACTTATCATTCAAGCAATCTTCATCAGTTAGGTCCTTCAAATGTTCAAGCATTGGATGCACATGGGGTCTAACTGTACATAAAGAACATTTTGTAGATGGTTTCCTTCCTGTTGGTCATCTATGGCCTCAGCAACACTCGCTAGACTTGTCTCATCTTCCCTTTTGGTCTGTTTTCAACTATTTGGATATTTCCTTAGCCTACTTTGAGATTTTCTGCTTGGCACTATTTATGCTTCTTAGTACTCTAACAATCACTTCTCAAAGTCTTATTCTTTTACATTTTCAGCCAGTTCCACTGCTTTATGTGTTGTAGACTACAGTCTGTCCATGGCAGTTCTGGACATCCACTACACCTTCTCTCCGTCATTATCTTGACTGCTCTCTACAATTCTGTACGGTTTTAACACTAATCTGATATTTTCTTCCCACAATAAAAATCTGTTCATTTTTATGAGTTTGTACTTTCCTTATTTTAATTCCATATTTCCAGATGAGTAACCTTTCCCTGGTAAAATATATACCTTTGTATATATTTGTATGACTGACAAACTTAGTGAAAAAGAGGAAAACAAATGAAGCTGAAACAAAATTGTGACAACATAATATTTGATAATTCTTAGAGGAAAACTCTTATTTGCATTTGGTTACTGCAAGTTAAAGGTACCTAGGAGGGCTCCTGCATATCACAGCTGAGGTGGTAGCTATTTAAAATTGCATGAGAAAAACTGCATAATAATTTTCTTGGGATGGAGAGTCACATTTTTAGGTATTTGCTTTCAGTAAGAGCTAAGTGACCAAGTTCTTTTGAAAATATTACCAGTTCTCTACTTTAAATACTTTTTGTAATGTCATAATACATATATACCTAAATTGTTTCTGAAGATGGGAATTAAGTCATATGGGCATTGTCATATTGAGTTGGATGTTATGTAAATATGCTAAATATGTTCAAAAGTCTGGGTCTTAGACCTTGATTTAATTTTTTTTTTTTTTTTTTTCCCCAGGATATGCAATTATCTATGGTTTTTTGTCCTGGAAGCTGCCCCAAAACCATATATCAATGCTAGAGAAATGCTGAGGTTTAGAGTGAATACATTAAGGAAATCTAAAATTCTTAGGCAGGAGTGTGTCTTTCTGTTCACTCTGATTGACTCCTTGATAATGTTTATATGCTTAACAGCATAGCACTCTTACATCTTTGGATTAAATTAAAATTTGGAAAAACAAAAGGACAAATATTTTAATCCATCTACTCAGGAATCTTAAGGCGTTCTAGGACTATATTGCTTGTCCTGGTTTGAGCTAGAACAGATTTAAATCTTTTCAGGGATTTTACTTTTCAGCTCAGTTTCTCCTAAGTGACTGCACTTTCTGAATTTAATGGCGTATTTTTGCAGAGTGTCTGCTTCTAGCAGTGATAATGCTTGATGCTTATAGTTACTACCAAGGATTGGTGTGCATAAAAGCTCTTGCTTTTACTTGCTCCTATAGAAACCAATGTCACTGTTAAATCTTGTGTGCCATGTTGGGGTGCTGTAAAAAGGTGACACCTGCAGGGAGGAGCAGACAGGACAGGTGACCCTTAACTGGCCAACAAGGTATCCCATTCCATATATGTCATATTCAGTATGAAGTTGAGGGATCACAAGGATCAAACATTCAATGTAGTTATACTCTTCTTCAATGACAGGCATCCAAGGAGGAATCTGTCCTGCCTTTGATCCTAATCCATGCATTTGTGAATCCAGTTCCAGAATGCAGCTCCTGAATCTGATTCCTGTCTTCTGTTGACTCCAGTCTGGAACTTCTCTAGTTCCTTTCCCTGTAGCATCAGTGGTGATGATGGTTTAATTGCCATTGTGTGGGTTCAGTTTGATATAGGTTTTGGAGACATGAAATAACTGAAATGTCATGAAGTTCAACAAAGGGAAATGTCAAGTTCTTCCCCTGGGGATGAATAATCCCAGGTACCATTACAGCCTGGGGGCTGTCCAGCTGGAAAGCAGTTTTGGAGGTACTAGTGGATACTAGGTTGAACATGAGCCAGCAATGTGCCCTTGCAACATGGTCAGTAGCACCTTGAAGTGCATCAGAGTTGCCACCAGGTTGAAGGAGGAGCATCTTCCTCTCTAGTCACTCCTGGTGAGACACACTTTGCTGCATCCAGTGCTGGGCTCCCCAGTATAAATGAGTGAGTCCAACATAGGACCATGAGAGTGATTAAGGGACTGTACATTCATTTGATGTATGAGGAGAAGCTGAGAGAGCTGGGGCTGTTCTCTTGAAACAGGAATCTTGTTGGGCTATGTCTAGCCTATCAAGTATTAGTGCAGAGAAAACAGGTCAGTAAAAACAAACAATTGTTATTGAGGTCCTTACATTTCCACTATTTGTGATTCAGATGTTTTACTTCAAAACAGAGTCAAGCTATTTTGAATAAAATATTGATTCCTTGATCCAAATGATCCTACCATGCATATACTTAAAACTGATGAAAAAATCAGTCATTGGATAAGCTGCTTCTTTGTCCTTTTGGGATTTTGATTAGACTTAGTGCCCCTGAAAGAGATCACCCTGTTTAATTTCTTTCAAGAAGAAACAGTTTTATATGTACCAGAATTATTCTGTCAACCAAAACACTACTCAGTAAGTGATGACAAACTTGGGGAGATCCTTCACCATAACATTACTGCTCAGGCCCAACAGGGTGACATAATAGGCACAGTGATTCTGTGTGATTCTGTGATTCTCAGTCACAAAAGGGAGCAGAAGAGAAATGATAACATGAAAGCAATGCACTTCACATTCCATAAGGAGAAAAGAGGTTGATTTCTAATCCTATTTTGACACTGGGGTGTATGTAACAAGTAAGGACATGGGACTGTAGCAGGAATTAGAGTCTTCCTGATAGTCTAGTGGAGTTCTGCAGGAGCTATATTGCTTCTTTTCCACTGTGCAATTGATGTGACATAAAAAACAAACAAACAAACAAAAAATCATCCAGCTGTTCAGGAGGCAACAGTGACACAGCACTAAACTGACTTGGTAATGAGTCCCATCAGCCACAGTGCCCTAAGCAGTACTGAGTGTCACCACCAACCTCTAGCTGTGAATTCTTTGTTTATCTTGAGGAAGAATGAAAGCACTGCAATGATCTCAAAGTCACTAGATGCTGCTTGTCTCCCTACAACCAAATTATCATGTATTTTCTATTTAGGCACCCATTTCAATGTAAGTTTCAAGATGTGTTAAAGAACATTCATCTGAAAGACAAGGAAGTGTTTCATTCAACTGCTATGGCAATCTCTCATGGTTTGAATTAGAAAAGAACTAGTTTCGTTCAGTGATCTTACTTTTCAGCTCAGTCTCTCCTAATTAACTGTACTTTCTTAAGTTAACAGCAGATTTTTTCAGACAGTGTCTTCTTCCAGCAGTGATAACACTTGATGTTTAGAGGTACTACCAAGGACTGGTATGCAGACCAAGATCAATGCTAAACCTTGTGGTGGGGGTGCAGAAAGTGAAAGGCTGCACCTGCAAGGAGGAGCAGACAGGACAGGTGACCCTAAACTGACCAACGAGTCATTTAATTCCATATACATAATATTCAGTCTAAAGCTGAAGGATCATGTGGGTCAAGCTCTCTTCTTCAATGGCCAGCATCCAAAGACGACTCTCTCTGTTCTGCCTTTGATCCCAGTCCATTAATTCATGAATCCAGTTTAAGAACCCAGCTTCTGAACTTGGTTCCCATCTGCTGTTGAGTCCTGTCTGGGACTTCCCCAGTGTCTGCTCCACAGTATCAGAGGTGATGGTGATGTAATTGCCATCAGGGGGGTGGGTTTAATATTAATTTTCTATGCATTTGTATATATTCCCTATTACTGTTATTTTCATTAAAGTGGTTCTATCTTTCTTTTCTAATTGATAAGTCTCTCTTCCATATTCCTTTTCTTCTCCCTTTGGGAGAGGAGAGTGGTTAACAGAGAATGTCTGTTATAAGTCTAACAGATGGTCCTGACCCTAAAAACTGACACAATCAAATGAAGATTGTTTGACTATAGCTGAAATACGTCCTAGAACTGGGATAACATAATTTAGATTGTGATTTCAATTCCAAATCTAATCCAGGTTCAGTCTAGTAGGTAGAATCTTTATGTTCCTTACACTGTTTTCTGGATTTTACCATGTACACAATAACTCAAATATATTAACTAAATTGTCACTATTTTTTTTCCCTAAAAATTTATTTTCCCTTCTTTTATATATGTTTGCAATAATAATTGCAACAATGATGCATCCTGACAGTCTATGATATCTCCTGGAAGTCTTACTTCTTTATGCTAACTTCATCACCATACACTTGCTAACATATACAATATTTATGCTGCTTCTTTTGAAGTCAGATTGATAATACTGAAAGGTTGTTACTGTGGCTATGCTATTACTGTGATATAGATATTAATATACACCAGCAACATAAGACATACACCCTTTACAACTGTATGCCACTTAAGTAATTGTTTCAAAAATGGAAAAAGAAATTGCCACAGCAAATTTTGCTGTATGACAAAATACAGTCTCTATTTTTAATACTACAGTTTTTAGCTTCTGTACAGCATATATGCAATATTCTTAGCTATACAAATTCTCCTTATCAGCTCATTATGTAGTTCTGGAACCTTTCCCCTCTCTGTATGTTTTGTCCCTTGCTGAACAATCAGTAGTTGTCTCCTAATTTAAGATGATTCTCTTGAATTGCTATTTTTGAAGAAAACTTCCTTCTTTAGAAAGAATAAATTTTAACCCTCACCCTATCCCATTCTGATGTCATTGTAATCATGTCATTAACCATTCTGAGTTACTTTTTTGTACCTTCTGCATCTGACATTATGATTCACACTTCTTATCTTGGCCTCTAAGCATCTATCTGACCTAGCTATATTTCTTCCCAAATTTGAGATGCATTTCAAGACTAGGTTACAGGCTTACAAAAAGCCAAAAAAGAAGAGGAATGGACCACTGTTTGTCATTTGCTGTGAAATCTGAGGTAGACCTTTTTCTTTAAGCTGTATGGTTCTGATTCCTACACATAACATTTTCATAGAAATGAAGTTAAAAAATATTATTCTTGATTACAGACATCCTAATGATTACTTGTTTTTGCGTTGCCTTTATAAGTGTGTTTCTCTAAAATAAGTTTAGGCCCTTTTCTCTAGCATTTTCCCTATGAAAAATCTGCCCCAAGCTTGTCCCTAATCCAAATCTTGCATTTTTTCACCTACCATACTGACTTCAGCTGAACTGTTCCAGGGAATATAGTGACAAGACAAACACAAAACTCAAATTTTACCATTGTTATTGACTTTTGAACTTGACAAGAGCTAATCATCTCCAGAAGAAAATAAAAAAAAATATTGTGTTTGTTTGCCTTTGTCTTTCACTTTCTAATCAATGCATTGATTCTATCAGCTTCTGACTTTAAGAATATTGATTCAAACTAGAGCCTGAATTGTAGATAAAATATTTCAGGCTTTATCATCCTCTACAAGTTTAGCTAAAAGGATCCACTTTCCTTCATACATTCTGCATTCTAAAACAACCTCCTTCCCTTTACTAGACAAGGACCCTTCTACCAAAGTGGAGGTAGTAGCACCATTTCCACCAGGATTGCTATCCTAATTAGGGACCCTTTAAGGTAGGTTGTTCTGGGATGGTGACCAGAGCCTGGGAAGAAGTTGTAGCACAAAGAACAGTGAGGAAACACCCAGGGCACAGCATGACAGTGAAGGTCTCATGGTTCACTTGATATCAGCACAACAGAGAGCCCATCTGATGTGCCTCTACACAAACAGAAGCAGGAAGAATTAAATGTCCGTGCACAGTAATTCTGGAAACTTGTAGGTGGGACCACACAGGAATCTTCCCTGAGGTCAGGGAGGCCCAAGGCAGCTGGTTGATCAAGGTCTGTCTCCTGAAAGCAAAGGAACAGTTCACCTTAATGTGCAGGATATCAAACATCGGGGCAGAAGGCTAGCATGGCTGAGCTCAAGCATAAAAAGAAATGTTCAGAAAGTGGAAGGGGTATGGGCTACCTGATAGGAATATAGTGACCTTGGCCAGGCATGTAGGGATGGAGCCAAGAGGGTTAAAGCTCTAGTGACATTTAAACTAGAAAAGGGTATGAAGAGCAACAATAATATTTTCTGTAAGTAAATCAACAGGAGAAGGATGGCTAATGTGGCTTCAAGACTCAGTGAGGCTGTAGACCCAATAATCAAAACCACAGAGAAAAGCTGAGTTACTTGTGACCTTTTTTTCCCAGGTATTTACTGGCAGTTTACTCTCTGGATTCCCAGGTCCTTGTGCCCAGTAGCTGATTTTGAGAAAGTGATGTATTATCTATGGTAGAGCAAAACTGAGTTATGGATACCTTAAAGCAACTACATGTGTCTGGAACTGTGAGACCAGACAGTATGCATCCAAGGGTTGTTATGAGACCAGACAGTATGCATCCAAGGGTTGTTATATTGAAGATGGAGCCTGACTCTTCTCAGAGATGCACAGGAAAAGAACAAGAAGCATCAGATACATCTTGTAGCATTAGAAATTCTGATTAGATACCAGGAAAAAAAGTCTCCCTCATCCACAATGAAGGTGGTCAAACATGGGACAGGAGCCCAGAGAGGTTGTGGGACCTCCATCTCTGGAGATACTAAAGACTTTACTGGACGCTGCCTGAGCAACCTGCTCTGAGTTGGCCTTTTTCTGGGCAAGGAATTAAATCAGATGACCTTCAGAGGTCCTTTCCTAACAAAATTATTCTGTTGCTCTAAATCTCAGTGAGAATGGACTAGGAACTGAGACTTTGCCTTTGTACTCCTATACTTACTTTCTCCCTTCCCTCTTCTTTATTCCAGAAGTGTTTATGTCTTTCTTGATCTCAGTGTATTCAGAATAAATAGTTATTAAGAAAGTCAGACTGTCACATCCCATTAGGACAGAAACACTTCTGTTATTTATAATTAAGGGCAATATGCATCATCCTTCAAACATTCAAAAATGTTCTTAAGGTAGATTCAAAGACAAACTGCTTTTAGGCTTGGATAATGTTTGAGTAATAAACAAATGAGTTCGAATTAACAATGTCACTGATGAATGTGGAATTTAGATGTTATTTCAATGTTGCTTCAGAATTCATTTTGTTGGGTATTGATTGCATACCATTTCACAGATATTTTGAGCTCATTCCAAGTCAGCCAAAGGCTGTGTTGTCAGAGCAATATGATGCTGTTCTATGAAATATCCTGCCTTTCATGTCATGAGAGTCAGCAAGTAAGAAGCAGGAAAACCAAAAAAAAAAACAACCAAAAGACAAAGAAAAACTCTGTTTTTTTTCGGGAGAAACAAAGGTCTTGTGGACTTCAGGAACAAATCAGACTATCCTTCCAGGCCCTGTAGAGCCAACTCTCATTGCTTTCAGACCTCAAGGTGTCTTCCATTCCAGCCCCATGGATAAAGTGTCTTCCTGTGCCTGAGTCCTGCCAGCAGCAAGGCTGTGCATATATTCCTCATACATTTACATACATATACATCCACCCCCCCCTCCATACACAGACATATACACACATCCTGACTCTTTTGATTTTTAGCCACTCCCATATTCATGGATCTCCCAAATATCAGAATTTATTTTAAGTTCACCCAATATCCATGCCTGAATCCCAGGCCTCTCACTCAGTTGCTGACTCTGACCTTGTATCTTTCAAAGTGCTGATGTCCTCCTACTACACCACTAGTTCGTCTTCAAATTTGGTAGTTGGTCCCCTAATCTCACCAGTAGCTAGCTTTGGACATTCAGGCTTGTTGCCTTACTCTTTGGTGTGGCTCACTTGAAGTTTGCTGGGAGTTCACACATGTAGGCTTAGAATAGGGTGAGAACTTCATAAAAGACAGATACAAATGAGATTTAATATAGATGGACTGCACTGATCAAGAAAAGGGCTTGGTGTGATAAGCACACTAACTAACCACCTACTTAAATGTTATTAGCCTCATTTATTCCTTTCTTTTCCTTCTATTTTTCCATGTATGCTCCTCCCCAGTCCTTCTTTTCCCTTACCTTTGTCTCTTCACCTGAACTTTCAAAAGGAAGATTTAAACAATTTCAGAAGTCTTCCTGTCTGATCCCAAAATTATTTTCCTGCACCACATAATACGTTCTATAACCTTTTAAGCAGTAATCCCCCACAGTTTGCATGTCTTGCACAAGGGACAGTGATTGAGTGTCCTGTGATGATCTTAGCAATTCAGTGTTTTCAGCTTGGGTGCTTCCAACCATCACTGTTCCTCTAGTCATCACAGGTCTTTGCTTTATCTTGAAAAAGCTTTATTAATCTAACTTAACAGGGGAGGGAGAGGTTACCTTGATTTTTGAATGGCTATATATATATCTAGTGTTAATTGAAGAACTGAGTGTAAACAGGTCATCTACCTTCTATGTACTTGGAGATTTATACTCCTTGTGCTCCAATGAGTACATAAAAGTGTGCTTTGTCCTTAAGAACTGTGGGGTTTGGTCCATTCAACTTTTATGGATCCCTCTTTAACAGTCTAAATGTTCCCCCTTGTGTGAGGAACGTACATGTCTCAAGCTATGATCTTTCTAGGGACAAGAAACTTGACATCAAGCTTTTTTTAGGGAGCTAAATCAGTATTTCTCAACCTGTCATATACAGATTTTTTCCATTTACATTATTTCTATTCTATTATGGATCCTGGAAAAAAAAGCAAGTAAGAAATGCCTGTCTCTTGCTTCTATGGTCAAATTTATTACCTCTTTGACTGCACCTTCAAGGGAAATATTTTAGCTGTTTGTCAATATTGCCCCAAGTCTTTACTTTTCTGTATTCTCCATCTATTGAAGTAAGAAACATGTACATTTGGACAGAAATTGAAAGGTATGCATATGAAAAATATTTCTTCTGCAGGTGAAGAAACCCACTGTCTAGACTGATGAATTAGCAAGTTCACTGAACCTTCAACATAAGTGATATCTTCCATTTTGTGGAAAACACATACTCTTTTAAATGAATGTGGTAGAAAATTCTCAAATATTCCAAGAGAAAAAGATTAGATTTTGGTTTTAGAGTGAAACCAAACAGAATTATGATCAGAATTAGAGAAATTCTGAGAATCATCAGCATGACTAACAATTGTCAAGACCAATAGTCTTATGAAGAGGACAACCATTACAAATGTCGATGTCACAAGCTTCTAGTCTGACAATCTTTTTCCACAGGACAGTGGATGCCTGGTAATGAATCACGTTAACAAATACCCTATAAAGGCAGGGAAATACATGCAGATAGAAACAATTTCTCATTGTGATTGAATGTAACTTTTAAAAATATTGCAAGATCTCCTCATGACTTACATTTTATGTCATTTCAGTCTTTACACAATGATAGAGGTTAAAGAAATAGTGTTAGCATCACTTCTCAAATAAGATTAAGGTAGGAAAATCCTTTGGTAACCATTTGAACAGGTCAAACGTAAATGAAATCTTTTGAGAAGCCTCAGCAGACTCAACTTGAAGAGAATCTTTGTGCATTTATTTAATAGAAGGTATTATTGTATTTTATCAGCTGTTAAACCTGACCTGAGGTTACACACTAAACATTATACAGAACTTTTATAAGTAGCCTGTTAGACTTTTACAAAGATTCATAAGATCCATTAGTTTCCACACCGAATGAACCAGTAGAAAGTGATATTATCTCAGCCTTTAAGATGCCATGAAATACAATTATCTAACAACAGAGGACCACTTTGTTACACTAACTACTTACATTTCCATGCCATTATTCATTGGCTTTGCCAGATTTTATGAAAAGCGTCACTTTGGGGGATTTTCTGCTGTGCCTTCACCATATTAAAATTCAAATTTAAAAATGACTAGCATTCAATTATATTTGAGAGAGGGAGAAAAAGGGGGAAAGAAAAATATATAGAAGTATAACAAAATAAGAAACTCCAGGAGAGCAGATATATGAAAGAATGGTCACTGTCAGAGACAAGTTATTTGGTTGATAGAGCTAACTGGGCCCAGTAGAGTGGTCCTTATGTTCCCATAAAAGCACAGCAGGGCAGAGAACAGTAGCTATAATAACATCACATGTTTATCCCCACAAGCAAAAGTAATCTACAACTGCAAGACTCATTGGCTCTGTCCAAGGTTCCTGCTGCTGCTGTTTGTAAAGACACCCACAAGACCAAGCTCAGCTACTGTACATGCTCTGTTACGGCTGTGGGCAAGGGTGCAGGCTGAAAGGTACCCCAGGGAGCATCTTCCTGCATTGGCCTGGTAGGCTAGCAAGCTGCCACGGACAGATGCACGAGGTTGTCCACCAGCCACCCCAGGCACTGAGGGCCTTGTGTGGATAGAGGCAGATGGGAGCTGGAGTGAACAGTCCTGCTAGTTGCTCCCAGGACTGCCTTTATTAGGGAGGAAAGATAAAGGCTCAAAATTATGGCAATTACATGACTAACAGTCTTCTGAGAAGCAGGAGTGGAAAGCAGGCTATACATCATTGTATACAAATAGAAAATGTACATGGTTTACCCAGCAATAATCTCTTGCCTTGGCATTTCTACAAAGGAAGAAACTTTGCTAATAGTGGTTGAAAAACACAAGCAATTTTGAATTTTGTGTTCTCACTAAGGATCTGTGCACCAAAATACTGCTGTCCTGCAAGAGACTGTTTCCTCCCCAAGGATAAAGGGCTCCATCCAGCCCTCACCCAGTGTGCAGACTGCCCATCATCTTTTTCCAACGCTCCAGCAGTGTGGGAGGGAGAGGGAGCTGTCCTTCAATTGGCTCACACCAAAGCTGTAGTTCAAGTGTCTGGTCACTGAGCTGGTCTTTAAACAACTGCATCAGAGAGGCATTTGTCCTGCTTACCTCCAGACCACATTAGGACCCACTACTGGTGCTAAAGAAAAAGTAGGATTGCCTGCATCAGGGTCTCTGGTACTTTTACAGCTGTGGTTACACACTTTAAAGCTCAAAAATAAAAAAGGCTTTCAAAAAACCGTTATGGCCAACAAGATCTTACAGCTTTTACTAGCTGGATCTGAGATCCCTTTTGTGCAGATGGGGTAAACTTAATAAATGAAAAATAAAAATAACAAATGAATACTTGGTGGCATATGTCAACTACTTAACCAGACAAGATTATACACTTAAGACGTGTTCTTAGATCAGTTGGTCTGAGATGGAAGGTAACCTCAGTTAACGTGCTATTATGTTTTCTTTATCATCTACTAGGAAAGGTCTTTCTAGACGACTTGCAGCAACTTGCTAAAGCTTTTTATTTGATTTCACATAAGATGAATATGATTATATATCACAGAGTAATCTTACTTTCATGTGTATTTACATTGTTTCTATGTCTTTATGTCATTACACTTGTTTACTGTATCATTACCAAATTTAGACCTGGTAAATTTCTTAAAATATTTTGAGTCAACACAGGCTGACTTCATCAGTATTTCATAAGAACATAGAATGAAAAAAATAGAATTCTTTCCTCATCTAGCCATGTACTAATTGAACATAGTAATGCAGTACAAGTTGTTGTCTTATTAGCAAAACCATATGCTGCCTTGTATGTCTACAGTAACTTCTGTAATCCAAGTATACCTTTGAACCAGTAGTATTTCTTTGGCACTGAGTTGCTTATTGCTTACCAAACTCCAAAATAAGCATAACTGGGAAAATAATTGGACATCAAAGACAGAGGCTCCAGAACATCCCCAATTACAGGTGCCCCTTCCTGGTAGGGCCCTGGGACTGTAACCAGCCTGCCCACAGACCCTATTTGGGGGAAGAACTCAATTCACTATTTTCTTTCTCAAGAAATGTTTTGAGTTACAACCAGTGTTTCTCTAAAAGGCAATAGGGTTGGAGATACACCATCTCATAATTTGGTGTTGGTAGCTGAGTGCATGCAGTGGTGATCACACTGTAGTGAGTTAAACTTGTCTGGTTGCCAGATGCCCACCAATGTCCTCTCACTACCCCTCTGCAGAAGAACAGGGGGAGAAAATAAGATGGAGAAGCTTGTGGGGAGATTGCTTACCAGTTACTGTCATGGGTGAAACAGACTGAAATTGTGGAAGACTAATTTAATTTATTGCCAATTTAAAAGAGTAGAAAGACAAAACCTAAACCATCTTCCTTCCATGAACCTTATTCTTTCAGAGTGTATCTAAGACACTCCCCCATCCATGCAGGCACTAGTAGACTCTGCTGTAGTTGTTGTTGTGGCTTTAGGGGCACAGATGTATCTGTTGGTTAACTGTGAGCTCTGGCATGTACTGAAGGAGTCAGGTAGCTGGGAGAGGACAGTGCTGGTGAACCAAGCACTTAGTGCTATGTTGTGGTCTCAGTCTCCCATGGCCTCAGTCTCCCTAGGCTTCCCACATGGAAAGACACAGACTATGCATGAGTATGATTCATAGAAACCTCATATTACGAATGTCACTGTCAATTGCATCTCCTCTATTGACAGCAAATATTACTAAAGGCAACCTCTTTTTAACTGAACAATTGCTTTCACAGGGAGTGGGAAGGTCTGAGTCAGAGAAGAATACAGTAGAACTGGAGAGCAGAGTAAGGCTGAGAAGAGTTGCAGATAACATACCAATGCTATTATGAAGGTATGCATTGACTACAGCAAGTCACTAATAGCACAAAACAATAACAGCAAAAAAATATTGTAGAGAGACTTCTTCACACATATTTATAAGCTGCTCATGCCCTTATCAACAGAAAAGAGTAACATGGAAAAAGCTGAAGAAAGGCAAAATATCTTTTTGTTATCTGGATTGCATTTTTGCCCAAAGCTTTCTATATTCCTGTAGTGTCACTGAGCAATGGCTGTTGAACTGTCAGTGTAAGTATTTATTGCTATCCTGTGTATGTCACTGTCCTGCCTCCAGTGGCATGTATACTCATCAGTCAAACAGAACTACCTACCATGTTTGATTTATTGCCACTGAATCAAATCTGTTTGTGGGTTTCCATAATATAAAACATTTTGCTAGAGATTAATTCCTCAATTTGCATGTTGCTCTTGAGAACTATATCATTATTTCCCTTGATGGATTCATTTTGAAGACAAAAAAAGATGCAGCTTGATTTTTACTCTGTATTCAAGGTGGGGTCTTGCTCTTTGTTATCTGACCTTTATATTAACTCTTCCCCTTGTCAGTCTCAGAGGCATTATTCATATTTGTGTCTGCTAGTGGAAGATTGATTTCAGCTTTCAGGACAGTATGAATAGACTCTCAGAACACCTGGTGAATGTACCAGCAAATACCATGCTTCTGATATTGGCATTGTTGCCTTTTGTCAACCTTGCTGCTGTGAACTTGCTAGAAAATAAAACTGTGTTTGCTCACTGACATCTGTTTCAATTTATACTCCGGGATGAATATCTAGTCAGATAAATGCCTACCAAATTGGTCCCTTGTAGAGAAGTTTATGTATTGTATAAAGGTTGTTAACTTCCTGTAATGTCAGTTAAATTGTATGAAATTCAAATTATTTTTGACAGTGCTATCTGGAATTTTCCAGACAGAAGTAAATTTTTTTTTTATTTGAAAAAGGTTTATAATCTTGTCCTCTTTTAATACTCATAATTGATTGCTATCTGGGATGGTTGCCAAAGCAATAATTCATAATTTCTCAATTCATGTAGGTAAACACCGGATTAAGTACAGTTTGGTAAAACCAACATTCTTGTTTGAGCTATCAAAATCATTTAACCGTGTTTCTTTCATTATAGATGTTACAAGGGCTGCTGATTTTTTCTCTAGTTCACAACACCATGAACCTGATATTCATCGCAGTTTTATCACAGACAAGAACTGATTAAACACTGGATTATAGCAGTACTGCACGGGTCAAGGGAAACCTCAATTTCCATAGGAATTAAATAAAGCAGTCATACAGTGGGTCTCAGTGTTTGGTTAGTTTGGTCAGTACATCATTTGTTTTCAACATCTTCTGATGCTTTTTGTGCTATTGGAATTTGCCCCAACAAAATCAGCATATTATAAAGACACTGGGGACTCTGTTCAGTTCCACATGGAGGTGTCTATCCTGGTGTCTAATCAGTGGTCCAGAGATAAAAGGTTTTCTGTAGGCCTTGTGTCTTATCCATTAGTCTCATGCAGATGTGTCAGACAAACCCAGGACACCTGAAGTGGCTTTAAGAGTGTGTGCTTGGGCAACTAAGTCCCTGAGTTAATCCCCTAGTCTATGTGGGACATGGAGTCTGGAGAACTATGCAGATAACACATGTATCTAGTAAGGTGTTAAGCTTTACCAAGTCTTTTGCCTGTACTGAACCAAAGACATCCTTATGAGACTGGCACAGATGACACAGGGCCTCCTGTGGACCCCTGCTTTTCAGGTATGTGTGCTGGGGAGGCAGCGTGGCTCAGTGGCACAAGGCACTTCTGTGCAGTCAATTGACTCCAGTCTCTCTTGGACTTTAAAGCATTTAATTTACTCAGTGAATGTACATACATCTAGATTTAGACACCTAAACTTTATGTACCCAGTTTGTAGCTGAGTCCAGGAGTTAGCAAGAAAAGCCAAGTGATGGTCTCAGGGATTTTCGTGTATCTATGCCTAGAAATGAGGGCTTTTTTTGAAAGAGACATGTTCCTGGATCACTTTTGAGACAGCACTGTCTGCTAGTGTCTGTTGCCAATATTGTGGACATAGTATGTCATGTGAGAAAAAGGACTTCCTATCATAAATGTAAAGATTACAATAATTTTTTAGTAGAAAGATCTGGAGCCCAAGCCTGCATCTTTTGCTTTTTTTTTCATATAACAGTGAATTCTTCAACAATAGTGAAATGAGTGCAGTAACCACAAGTGTCCTGACCATCTACTTCAATGTTTTAGTAGTTTTCTCCTGATTAATATGGAACAGCTAGATTCTCTGTTTGCTGGCACACAGATGTTGCCACTGAAAAGTAGGTATTGGACAATGTGATTAATGAAGGCGAGTTCCTTTACTGATATAGACTTTGTCTCATTTGCTCTGAGTTCAAAGTAGATGAACAGCTTAGAGCTTTCATAATGAAAGCTCTTATAGGAACATGTTTAGTGGTGTGTTTTGAAGACAAAGTTGTTAATAGGTTTCATGTTCTCATCAGCAAGGTTAATTAAACAGCTTGTGAGATAAGATGAAAGCTTGTAGCCCATCTTGCTTTAGAATAACAAGAGGGATGCTTGGAGTTTATCTCCAGCTGAGGAGAGCTTTATTCCAAATTCCATTGACTTAACATGCTTAAATCAATTTCTCAGAAAAACATCCCTTAAAATACATGTTTCAGACTGCATTTTAGCCATGTGCATATCATCAAGTCATTAATCTTTTTTCCCAGTGTTACACCTTGGTGTCTTTTCAGATTTGTGTTGGAAGATGCTTTTGGTGTTCTTTGACCGATGCACAAAGATCACTAAAACTTTCCTCGCCTTCCTGCTGTTCTCATTTATTTTCTTTGAATATTGCAGCTAGAATGTTTCTCTTTTAAGATCTTTTCTGCTGGTGAAATTATCTATGATGTTAACTGAGGCAAATTCAGAAGCTGACAGGAATAGTCACAATTTGAAACAGTTTAAAACAAGATTGAAACATAGCACTATAAATGCTAGATTTTCAGAGGAAATAGACTATATTGGTGTATATGGAGAGGGAATGGAAAGAAACTGGAGTTAATCTAATATTGTGGAGAGATCTGAAAAATAAAATATGAATATATGACTGAAATATTCTAAGATTTCAGAGAAAGAACTATTTAAAAATAGTAATAATTCCATATCAAAATACTAGTCCAACATAGATGCTGTCCTTTTACAGAAACTGTATATTTAGGACTGTCCATTTTTCTGTTCTGACAAAGTTTTGGCAGGGCTTGTGATGCAGCTTTGTGACAGAATACACTTTTCAATGAAGTATGCCATCCTAGCTGGAGAATAATTGTGTCTCATGACAGAACACTGCATGCAATCCCTTTTGACCTTCTCACATAACTGAAATGCAATGTAAGGCAACCTTGTGTGAGCTTATGCTGTTAAGACAATCACATGCCTGAGATGGGTTGGGATGTGTTAAACAATTTTATGAATGAAGTAAAACTGCTGATGAGATTCAATTACCTTTGTAGAGTACAAAGTAAAACAAGAACAATGGACTCCAGGAATATGCTCTGGGAAGTGTCACTAACTTATATAAAATACAGAATACAGATGACAAACTTTTCCACATGAGCAAGGATCAAAGTTAATAGATCTAGCTAATCAGATGGATAATGTTTAATGAGAGATATGTAGATGGATGAAACACAGTTGGAAGGTACACTATTTGTTTGGTGCACCTGGGCATACAAAAATAAAATATCTTTAAAGTCCTCAGAGAACAATAGAGGGAGGTATAAGGAAGAATAAGCAAGAAAGAAGAAATAATCTATTCTTCCTATTCCCACTGAAAAGCAGGCAAGGAAGATGTCAATGTTCCCTGAAGGAGTGAAAGAAAATGTAAGAGAACAAAACCTAGGGGACAGGGATAATGTAACTGACTGAATTTTGATGTTAATGCCACTCTACTGATGTGACTCTCCTCAAACCAATATTTTCTTCATTAAATTCTCTTTAAAGGAGAAATCTTACCGTGAATACTTTTCCCTATGGAAACCAATTAGACTTTTGTCAATACTTAAACTGGTTGTAGAGCACTGGCCACAACCAGCTGGCACAGCGTTGGGCTATTCAGCATTCTCTGAGGCAAAACTGTCTAATGATAAAGTTGCACTGGCTTTTGATGATTGATAGCTGGAACAGAAAAGGCAAACTTGCCATTTTTCTTGGAGGTGAGAAAGATGGGCATATTGCACAGGCTAGTTGTGGAAACGATGTGGCCTGCAGCCAATTGCTCTTCCACAAGTTCATGTAGATGCAGCAGCCATTAGCTTTTCAGGGGCTACTGGTCCACCTAGACTGGAGATGTGGTTTTCCACGAAAGCTTTAGGGATGACCACTGCACTCCAGTGTCTCTGGTTGAAAAGGCATACTCAAGATGAGGCCAAATTAACACAATATATCCCCCCCTCATAAGGTACAGGGGACTGGCATTACAAACGAAGCAGCATGAGCAACCTTCCCCTTGGGTCCCTGTATTGTCAACAGCTGGGCGCTCTGCTTCAGGTGCTTCATTCCACTTACCCTGACAATAGCAGAGGTGGGATCTTGCACTGGCCAGTCAGATGGCCATTCTCGCAACCCAATGGTAGTAACATCAGCCCTTGTGTCTACTAGATCCTAAAGTCGACACCGTTAATACAGCATGTCATCATTGGTTGGCGACCTGTTACTGGTTGTGTCCAGAAAACCACCAACTGCCCAGTGCTGACAAAACTACCCTGTTTGTTCCCTTGTCCGGGACCAGCACTAGAGGTAAAAGGCACTAGTTGCGCAATTTGTTGCCCCTCTGGCACGTGACAGGGAGGGGTGAGAGTCCATGCCATAATCTTTATTTCCCTGCTATGGTCTGCAACAGTTACCCCTGGCAATACAAACAGCCCCATAGATCTGGTGAGCTGCTCCAGACTTGGCTCAAGGGCTGGGTTGGGGACATTTTTTTGTTGTTGTGCATACATGATGCTGAGGAGAAAGAGGCAGCACAGTGGAGAGGACAGCCCTGCTGCTGCTGTTGCTGTTGGCAGAAGAGAGGGGGAAGTTTGACAAATTGCCCCCGAGGAAGGAGGGGGGAAGCCCCCTGAAGAGGTGCGTGGGCAGAAGGGCTGGGGAGACACCATAGTCCCTCCCATCCCACCCTGCACCCCTGGTGCCATGCTGGGCTGGGACATCACAGCATGAAGATGGGGAATTTCTTGGCAGGATTTGGTGGAGCTTCATCCTGCTTTCTCCACTCCCCAGCTCCCGGCTTGGCACTGGAGCGGTGGTGGTGGCGGCAGCAACATATGAAGCAGCCCAGAATACTGCCCCTCCCCCATTAGTTCCTCAATGCCAATTGCCTGCATTCCAGCTATATTGTCCAGTATCTTTGCCGTAGCAAGCTCCTTGTACTCAGTCAAACACACAGTGTACTGCAATGAGAAGAGAGTCATATGAATCAACATCTTCCAGTCATGCGTGGTCATAGTATACCCATCCCTGGCTGTGCTAAACAGAAAGAATGAAAGATGACTGAATGCTGTAATTATGGACTGATTTACGTAACTTTTTCACTGACTCATATGGCAGGGCTTCCCAGCCTGGGGCTCGGTTGCCCCGGTACTGCATGGGGAAAGCCTTTAACATGTCAGAATCCCCCTTTTTAATGGCTTCCTCTCTGCACTTTTCCAAGACCCCTTGATAACCTCCCATTTCTTTCTCCGGCCTGCCTGACCTATCCCGCAAACAAGATGGCGTGCATGACCCCCAGTGGGCCCCCTGGGCGTTATCATCTGGGGGATAAAGATCATCTTGTCTCTCAGGGTCTGCCAGTCCAGGGTCCAGAAGGTCCTCTTCCTCTGGACTGCTATCATCTGAGGGCACTGCTGCGGGGGCATCTGACGGTGCTGATAGGGCTGGAGGCGTGGAGGATGGGGTGAAGGGAACTGCAGGGTCCCCGACCTGGCTGGTGCCACAGCTTCCTGGGCTCTGCTTCATGCGGATGGATGGGGTGACAGCAGATCCCATACAGGAATAGGTGGATGTACCCTGAAAGAATCTGTGACCCTGTGGAGAGTTCATGATATAGCAGGCTCCTGGCAGGAGCTATAGCCTCACGTAGAGAAGCCCATGCTGGAGTAGGTTTTCTGGCAGGACCCGTGGCCCTATGGGGGAATCATGCTGGAATAGTCTGTTCCTGAAGGACTGTATGCTGTGGAAAAGACTCATGATAAAGCAGTCTGTGAAGAACTCTAGCCCGTAGAAAGGACCCACGTTGGAGAAGGACTGTCTGCTATAGGTTGGACACCACACTGAAGCAGGGGAAGAGCATGAGTAAGAAGAATTGGTAGAGACAGTGTTACAAACTGACTACAACCCCAATTCCCCAATTCCCCCACCCCTGCACTGCTCAGGAGGAGAAGATACTGAAACTGTGAGTAAAGCTGAATCTGGAAAAAAGGAGGATATAGGGAAGGTGTTTTTTGATTTGTTCTTATTTCTCATTATTCTTCTATGATTTGATTGGAAATAAAATAATTCTACCAAGTTGAGTCTATTTTGCCTTTGATGGTAATTTGTAAATGAACTCCCTGTTCTTATCTCAAGTTACAAGCTTTTTCTTGTATTTTCTCCCTGCATCTGTTTGAGGAGGGTGAGTGACAGGGCTGCTTAGTTGGCACCTGGCAGTCAGCCAAGGTCAACCCACCATATAACAGTACATTAAAATTTTCACAGTAATTTCTGAGTCTGGCACTGTTTTTTACCTTGGTTATGGAAGGGAGAGAAAGTATATGACAATCTCTTTACAACATATTACTCATACATAGAGTACAAGAACAGAAGGCGTTCTTAAAGCCTATCTGTGGTTTACAGTAAAGGAAAGTCTTCTTCATATCCGTATAGGATCCTGAAGTGATCAGTTCAGTGATGTCCTCTATTGCGAATATATTGTAAAATATGGCCTGTGATAAACTTTTCTGGAAGTGTGAGTTATTATGTATGTGCCAGTGCAGGAGATGACTGTATCTCAAAACCTGGCATAGGTGTTATGAGCATGTTTTATGGTGGCAGTTCAGCAAAATTATTCTTAAAAAGTCCCTAGATTCACCCTTCCAGGATGTGTGTGTTGCCCTCTGGTGTTCTTGCCATAATGACAGTGGTTTCTTTGTCTTAGACTCCTCATCGTTACTTTATGGTGCTTCATATTTTCATCCCAGTTGAAGTCATCAGCTATTTCTCTATACAACGAAAGGAGATAGAGAGATGCCATAGGAAACTGAAATCCTTTAAAGTGACAAATGTGTCTATGATCTCCAGTTATAGCCCCAGATGTCAGCAACAAATATAGCGTGAAGATAATCTGAAGAAGAAAGAGGAACTTGAAGTGTTTCCTTTTATAGAACTCTCGCAGAAGCATGTCTCTGCAAGCCAAGCAACAGATGCTTTATTGTCAGGCTGTCATGTTGACAAACTGCCATGGAGTTTGGTAAAAGATATTTGACTGTGGTGTGCATTGACTTGTGTATCTGTGCTTGCTCATAGGCCCAGTACGGATTGTTGCATTAATTATTATGTGTCATACACAAAGATCTTGGAGGAATTGGTTCCAGATTTACTCTGGAAGGTGGATGTTGTAATTTATTGTGACAAATCAGTTTTTAAAACCTATTCTGTATTTATGTGCATTTTTGAAGTGTTAACATTAAATACATGTCCTGGCATAGTGGTCTTAATAGGAGAAAGGCATTCATTTGTCCTTGGCGTAAATAAATCATACAACTTTTTAATAGGAACAGCAATAGACAAATTTGCAGGTTGTGGATTATTTTGCCTTAAGAAACTCTGGGCTAGACCTCCAAATGGCAATACTTCTTGGCTCCTACTATTAAGAGGAACCCAGACACACCTGCCAGGGAAAGACACTGAACTCCTGTTCATGGTTGTTAATTAGGACCTATGCTACAGTATATGATCCAGAGCTGTTCACTGTCAGGTACACTGCTAGTCTGGAGTAGTGAATACCCAGATGTAAAGCACAGCATATAAACCTGAATCAATCTTTGTATGGAGGAAATTAATTCTGCCCTAATGTAACCACCTACAACCTGTGAAGAAGTCTACACTGCACATGTCTAGTGGTAGATAAGACAATCCCATCACCTATAATTTTATTCTTGATAGTGATTTCACTTTGGGAGTACAATGATAAAACAACTGTAGCCTAAGACATGCAGAAAACCTTACAAGGGTTGGACTATGGTAAATAGTATTTTTGAGGAGATATTTTAAATACATTGTTTCAAAAATGGTATTACTATTTTTATGTAAGCCCAAAATATATTTATATATTTGCAAAATAATAGAAACAAGCATGGCAAACTCTGGAAAAAAAATTTTCAGTCGAAAAAACTCATCTGATTTTAAATGAGGCTCAAATGATTTCATAAAAATAAACATGGTCCTACAAATTAAATTTACGTCTGTGTTCCTATATATGTATATGTGTATGCATAATTCTGTGAGAGATATATGGTGAAAAATTAACTTTGCATTGAAGAAGTATTAATCAAGTTTTTAGTTAGAATTCAAAACCAAACTGCACAGTTATTGAGATCTGTAAATCAGAAAATATATTTTTAAAAAATTTGTCTGAACTTTACCTAATGCACACACTTTCAGAGTTTTCCAAGATATTATAATTACGTAAAAAGATCTGAAATTCCAGGGGTTGGCTTTTATAGGATCTTGAAAGGATCCCGCAAGCCTGGGTATCTAGTTCCTGTTAGAGCTGGTATAATTTAGGTACTTATCTATTTCTGTTTTCTTTGAATATTCCAGACACTTTGCTTCCTAACTGTTCACTCTTACGCATCCCCTGGATGCATGCATATAAAAGCTAGGTAAAGAGCTGAGCTCCTGGAGATTGAGGCTTGCTTTTTAGATAAATGTTGACTGAGTAAGCTATGATAACTGATAAAAAGTCCAAGCCAAGCCTATTTGTTTCCCACCTTGCAAACCTATAGGGTCTTCAAACCACTGGTATTATTGTGAAAGAAAGAAAGAAAGAAAGAAAGAAAGAAAGAAAGAAAGAAAGAAAGAAAGAAAGAAAGAAAGAAAAGTGCATAACAAAGGACCTTTAAAAGGACAAATAGAAAATTTCCTATATGTTTTGTTCTTTCCTGGAAATGGTATCACATCTATAACGTCTACATGTTATCACATCTATAACACTTCAAAGAGAAGCTGAGGAAATGCCTATGGAGTCTCTCTTCCTCTTCCCTCTGAAACCTTTGAAGGACTGAGAAATCTTTTCAAAAGAGAGAAATCTGATATTGGATAAATAGATTTTGGGGGCCAGATTCTGATCTTAGTTTTATTACTGTGTATAGGTAGGTAGAGATTCACAGAGGCCATAGAGCACCTCTATAGTTACTCCACCATAACTAAGATCAGATTGTATGTAAATTTACTTTTAATCAGGCTATGGAAAACTTCAATGTCAATTTAAAAACAGCCATTTTATCTCTACTGAGATGAAATCTCCCTCCAGTCACCAACAGAGGAAAAAGCAGATCTCATGACTGGCATAAAATTATAGAGAGACAATGTCAGTGTACACCAGACAATCAGGGTTATTCATACCTTAGATCTCTGTAATGCATGCTGTTCATTTTAATCTAATTAAACTGAATAAAAAACATTTGAAAATATCAATTTGTTTCTAATGTTAATTTCTTTCCTAAAACTGGATGTTGCTTAGTGATTCAAGCCATGTTGGACTAACATGGAATTGTCAAAACATTCCTTGTCAATGTAAAAATGTTTATATAACAGATACTGAAGAATATCAGTGTGTTTGTGCAGATTTCTCTTAGCTTTACCTAATGAATTTCATAAGAGACTGATGACCTGTCTTGTGCTCTAGGGACAGTTTTTCAAATGAGTTCTAACATAAAATATACCAAAGGGTCTGATCAGGTTAAAATAAGCAGGAATGGGAGTACCCACACAACATACATAATTTAGGAGCCTCGAGTCATGGTCACCAGAAGGAAAAAGGGAATCCATAGGATGACTCAGCATTCCTGTGTGGCAGGAGCTAGGTTTTACCTACATCTCAGACACTCTGGAGAGATCTGTTTCTTTCCATAGATATAGCTAGGGGGGATGAAGGCTACTAAATGAAGAACCTAAGACATTGTTTAGACACTTTAGAAAATCCTACTAATTTCTACTTTACATCTCTAGGGCTGAAGCTGAAATTTTATTTATTTTGCTGGTTTTGTCACAAATTAGCAACATAAACACAAATGAATTTGAGACAGAGAAGTATTTTCACTTCAAAGCCCAAATTGATCTACTTCTTGTAAAATCAAAAGCCAGTTCATTCATTTGTTTATGGTCCTCCATGCCCTGTAGAGAAGGTAAAGTGAGTGAGAAGGTGGTAAGTGCTCAGTTGTTGGCTGGGATGAACTCACAACGCTGGTCCAAACTGGACTGAAGGGGCAGAAGTAAAGTTTAGTGTGAGGGTCTCTTCTTCATGACAGTGACATAAAACAGGAACTTTGGAATGGAAATTGCTATCCACATACTACCCACCCCACTTAATGAAAAAGTTTTGAACATATGTTAAGTGTCTCTGCAGCTATGTTACCCCTGAATTCTCCTGTGATCAGCTTATTCAAAGAAATGAGTACTATGAAGAACTTGGAAGATAGATATAAATCCTTATAAAATGATTGTCACATATCTCCCTTTTATTATTGTTATGATGTTGCTTATGTAATTATATAAGAAAACATTAACAGGAATGGAGAGTGTACTTGTCTGGGAGCATGTGGTTTGGTTTCATGTACTACCTGCCATTCGGTGGCTTTTCAAAGATGTCACTTTTGGGAAAGCTCCCAGCTTGGAGCGTCTCAAAATCTGCTGATTCAAGGTGGAACAAAAGTCATTGGAATAGATAAATACGCTCTGAGTTCTTGACTTTGAGGAAAAGATACTGGGATCAATGCTGTTGCTTCTTGCGAGGAGTATGTCTGGGGTAGCATCTCAAGATTTTGAACAGAGAGCTTCAAACTATGTAATATCCTAGAGATCTTCCTGCAGCTGCAAAAAAGAGAATTTTTTCCCCATGTAAAAAATATCGTGGCTGTAAATGTCTTAAGTATAGTTTGTTTGCAAGCAAAACATATACAGCACAAGCCATCATACATATCCAAAGTGCTTGTATTTGTCTGTAATTCCTTTATTGCTGACATAATAGAAGATAACAGTTCAGTGTGATTTGAAGAGAGATGAACTGTCAGAAAGGTGTCTTGCTTCATAAAGCCCCAGATACTATGTTGCATTTCGACTGAATGCTTTACATTCCATAACAAAGCATATGAGAAGCAGGTCTGGTTCACTTTCAATTATTTTTCACATACTGCAAGACCTTTGCTTATCACTGGAAATAATTTAAGATTATTTATAATCACATAGGTATCAGTCTGGTTTCTTCTGATTATATCAGATATCAAAGCAAAGCAAATTGTGCCTGCCAGAGTGAGAAAGCAGTCATGTATTCCACCATTTTTTATTCAGTCCTGAATGTACAAAAGGTCCTGCTCCTCTGAACAAAGTAGAAAGCAAACATCAGGCAGCAACATATTTTGTCAGTGAAATTCCAGGCAGTGTGTGAGACAATAATTCATATTTAATTCTTTCAGGGAGCATAACCCACTCCCTGAACAATATTGCTGACTTGCTGTGCTGCTGATGCCTGATTTCCATGCAAACTGCTGTGTATAAGCAGAGCTCAGTAACTTCTTTTTTTATCCACCTCCCAATACAGCTTTTCTGCCCACCACATTCAAGACTGCTGGCCCATTTCGCATGTGCCAGAATTTCTGGGTGATATTTTCCATTATTTCATCTGTCTGTTCCAGGATGGTTTCTCATAACAATTCTGAATGAAAGGCAACTGTTAGATCTGCTGTTGTCAGTGGGGTTCTGCATAAGCGCTCCACATTATGACAGCTACAGTAGGGGAAGATAGGGAAAAGTTGGACTAGATTCAGATAATTATCCAAGGAATATCATGTTAGGTTGTATAGTTATTTAAGAAGAGCAGTTTTCTGTACTATTTGCCCTTGTAAATACTCTGTATTAGTCAGCAGATGGCATTCATTGTACATTAACTATTCTACCAATATTATTGCAAGTACTTTAAAACACAAAACATATGGTTTCCTCAAAGAGACATATTATTTCCCCATTTGCAGTTCAGTGTTAATTGTGAACTATTTAGTTCACAAGATAATCCAAAAAGGTAATTTTTCATTCCCATTTGCTTTGAGTAACAGATTGAACAGAGTTTACCATTGTGCAAAATGTAAGTAAGACCCGTGGTGACAAAAAGGTTTGCAGGGTATACAAGCTAGTAGAAGGTCACACATCGGCTTTTGGCAGAAAACTTGACAGCACTGCTGAAACATTTTGGATGAAATTAATTGAGAGATTCCAGCAAACTGCCAAGAGGGGAAAATATCTCTTTTCTCCCCTCATCATGAGTTTAGAAAGCCAAAAGCTCACTTAAAATGACTTTGAAATGTATTTTTTCATTTTCAGTGCTAATTCAGGGCCAAATTGAAATGGTGATGGCATACCCCAACCTCATAAAAGTGCTGATAATCTGTACAGACTGCCCTTTCAGTATCTCTGGGGAGGATCCTGGCCCTTCCACAAAACCCTGATGTGCTCACTGTTCTCTGGCATGGCTTGCACCTATATGCTTACCCATCTGTCTAGATGGCATAATGCCTGCTCATAAGGTGTTATATCAGTTTCAATAGGGTATAATTGCCAATTAAAGATTGCTTTGCAGCTAGAATGTAGAATGTGAAAAGTGTAATTTTTCTTTACAAGGGGAATGTCCTAGTGGAAAAGAAAGATAAAATGAAGGCCATGTTCTTCAGTTCTTGTGATCACAATTACTAATATTATTCAGAGACCTGAAAAGCAAAATTTGCACCACAGGAAATTTGCAAAAGATTCATCTGTTTTCACCGATGTACTGACTGTACGTGCTTTCAACTCATTCATCAAATCCTGCACTTATGAAAATGGTTAAATAGGACAACCATTACCAGGAATGCATTCATTTAAAACAGGAAAAGATATGTTTCCTTCATCCTCCTTTTCCTTCTTCTAATTGTTGCTTGTGTCCTTCCTTAGACAAAATTATAAGTGCACCTGCTTAAGAGGATAAACTCAGATACTTTTTAATTTTACAGATCCCACATGTACATCTGAAGTACAATAGAATTTAGTTATCACATGCTGCAATCCACTATTAGGTAGCTCAGTGTAACAATGAGGAGACAAAGAACTGTCCTAAATGGTAGTGTGCTATTAAACCTATGTCAGTAACCTATATCCACAGAGATGTCATTACCACATCTAGATGCCAAATACCCTGGGTTCTGGCATGATGCTCTTAGCATGCATGGGAGCCAGTTGGCTATATATCTGGGAGTCAAGCTTGACAGGTTTGGATGGTACATAAGTGGATAATTTACTTCCATAACATTTTTTGCTCAGTGCAAAAAGACCATGGTATTGCATAGGAGAGCTCCTTCTTGCCCACTTTTGTCTACCCTAATAATGGAGGAAATAGGTGAAGGGTCTCATACAAGTACAGAGGAGCACACATGAATATTGCTATATCAATGATTTCCTCACAGGGTAAACTTTTTCTCTGCTCAACTTTATATTTGGCATCTTGACAAAAGTGTCATTAAATCATTTGCTGGTTTTTAAGAAAGTGGCAGTTCCTTTAAGAGATAGCTTAGTTAATATTTATATGAATGTTGTGTATTTCCAAAGAATTTTGCCAATGCCTGTAACAAGCTTTTAATTTGTAATCACAGAAAATATTTCCTACATTGAGGAAAATGAAGACAAATTTCAACAGGTGTATGTCTAAAAGGGGACTTCTTAAAAAAGAAAAGGAAAGCTCAGAGCTTGACCATGACCTGTGCTATTTTTCTGAACTGAAACGGAAGAAGTTTTAGCTGTGTATATGTGAGGTCTAGGATATATGTACTCATTGTACTGATGTATCCACAGTTTCTCTCCAGGTGAGGAGATATGAAATATTTCAGGTCACTGACTCAAAAGTATTTCAGACCTGTTCAGTGAGCCATGAAAACTCAGTCAGTGTGAATACCAGTTGTTGATGTTCTCTGTCATAAACAATAAATACAGTGGTGGTTACTGTGACCAGTCAGAAGATGCCATCCAAGTTAGGAGGAAGCATGTCCTCCAGGGATAATGCCACTGTGGGTTTATTTAAGTAAGATTCCTTGTTCCAGTCTGAGCCTAAAGATCCAGACTAGTCTTTTTTCTTTATTATCATTTTACATTTGAAATTATTATCTCTGTAACTCAATTCCTCCCACACATGATGTAAATTGATATGTGTCTTTATGGTCTATAATTTCTGGGTATAGGAAATGGAATAAATAAAAGCAGAAGCATCAATGACTGTCATTTGAGATATGGAATTTTTGTCTTCCAAATCAGTTTTAGTTTCTGCAGGTTCCAAGAACATAAGTTATAACATAAAGAGAAAAGGGCCATCTGGTCTTGTTTGTCTGCATGTTTGTGCTGTTCTGAATCCCAGCTCTTAGTTTATTCTCCAAATTCTTTATTTTCCTTTCCTCCCACAGATACTATTTGATATTTATCACAGACTGTAGAACCATTTGCTTTCATCATTTTCCTAAGTGATTTTGAAATTGTATGTATGACCTCAGTGCCACATTCTTCTCCACTGTGTCCCACCTATGTTTTGCTTTTTGTTCCTATGTTTTAGTTAACATTCTGCAAAGCTTTCAGCATATCACTGGTGCAAACTACCTTAACACATGTTATTGCTCCGTCTGTCCTAAGCTTTTGTAAGCTTCTGTGACATGATCTTTCAGCATGATCTACTTTCTGCAGCCATAACTCAAAGATATGTACATTTTATTTGGTTATATTGTTTTTTATTTCATCTGGCTGTTATTACATTACAGAGATCAGTACTGTGACCTATATTCAGAAAGAGCAGTGCTGAAAAGGAAAGATGAATATTGCAGTATTACTAGATAACAATGTGTTTACAACTATGTGGCCACCACACCACTCATATTCCTCTCATCAATTTGACACAAAATCAATTCTTTCAGAAGGTCCAGATGCAAGCTTGGCTCTGGAACTGTGATAGAAATGTCTGAACTTTTGAACTTTTGAATTTCTGAAGCAGACATTCCAAGAAGACATTCTTGAAGGCAATCTGACAGCAAACAACTGAATGTTATGGGAACTTTCCGTTAATATTAATACAAGCTAAGGTAATGGATGATTCATATCTTTTGAAAATGAATGTTGCCATTATGGGGTTATAATGCTGTGTATGACAAATCTCACAGGGCTGAATTTTTGAGGTAGGGCCTTCTTGTGGTAATGCTTTGTTTCTACACCATCCTTGCAGGTTCTCATCTTAAAGGGTGACATAAAGATTGGGCTTTGGTGGCGAAGTCAAGTAGCAAGAGTGGCAGGGGTGTGATTCTGGTGACTGGGCTGTAAGACCAGCCACCATTAGAAAAGCATTCGTAACTCAGGTTAGGTGTGATTAGCTTTTGAAATGCACATGGAAGAGTGATAATTTTTCTTACTTTTGCTAGTGTGGAGAAAAAGACTTTGATGACATGTGGACAAACACATTTAGTCAAGAGATGAGTAAGGGATAGAAGCTAGCGAACATCAGCAACATTTCAAATTTATCTGAACTGAGTTTTAAATGGGTAGCTTCCTTTTGTATATTTATGTTAACTAAATTTTTGGAGAGCAAGGAATTCATTAGAGAATGAATGAAATTGACTGCCTTGGTAAGTAAGACAACATGTGGGAATCCAGAATATCAAGCTTCCTTCCAGATCTACCAGAGACTGAATGACACAGTGAATCTCTTTTCTCCTCTCTGCCTCAGTTTTTAATCTCTGGAAAGAGAATGTGTTCCATCTTTTCTATTGCTGCCATCTTGGGGTTTTTTTTTAACTCTCTGATATGTGATCACCCTAGGAGTAGTTTCCTAACTGAAGGTGCTGCTTAAGAGTTGTCAGGATTTTGTCCTACCTGAGGGAAGACATCTACAGCATTTGCTAATAAAATCCTCAAATGAATTGCTCTGATTTTAGATTGCTAAGAACAGAAAGTGAGAGTCATGTCACATGTGTTTAAGGTAATTAACTGACTGCAGTGTACAAAAAAATACCACAGGTGGTGTACCCTGATGAAGTTTATGCAGCAGGGATGAGCTGCCTGTTCCCTTAAGCTCTGGTATTTGTTTTGATGGTTTGAAAGAGATTGTTCTGCATCAGATCAGCTTTCTCTACAACAAAGTATAATAAAGCTGGAAATCATTCCCTTGAGTCACAGACAATCAGGACAGAAATAAGAAAAAACCAAGTTTGCTCTGATTTGATTTGGTTTATTTCTCCAGTAATAGTGCTTTTACATGTGAAATTTCTTTTTGTAAAAGCAAAACAATGCTGCAGAAGTTATGGTTTCAGAAAGAGAGCACAGGTAGTTTCACCCATTGTTGGGGCAATGAGGATCTCTGCAATTCATTGAACTTTTTCTGCAAGAAAACAACATCAACATTAGAAACATCAGCAACACAAACTTTTGAATCAAATACACCAATATACTTCATAACAAAAAGAGTAATCAGAGTGTAATTTGTTATTTAGAGAATTCTCCATATAGAGGGAGCTGGAGTTATTGCTTCAGTGAAAATTCATCATGACAATAATCCAATTACTGATGTCTGTGATCTGCTATAAAAGAAAAATGCTCTTGATGGCAGCAGAATTCTAATCATAGGCATGTAGCCCATGTCAGCACTCCAATTAAGTGTTTTGTACCATGTCCCTCATGTGGGAGGCTGAATGAGCTTCTGCAGGCTAAGCCTCAGCTGTGAGAGCTATTTGATTGCTTTGTTTTGTTATGTTTTATTTATTTATTAAAAAATCCCACTGAGAACTAAAAAGTAACTGAGATGGATGAAGTCACATTAAAATCCTCTTACTTTGATGATGATGAAGAGACTTTTATTGAAACTGATTTTTTTCTTTTGTCACTTTGAACACTCACAGAATTTCTTCTAAACAACCTCAGTGAAATGAATTGAATGATTAATTAGCAAACATTTTATTTTTCTTAGGTGGGCAAAATAGAAGAAGAGTAAGCTTCATATGAATTCCCTTGTGTGGGATGATGTCTTGTTTTTTTTTTTTTTTTTTTTTTTTTTTTTTTTTTTTTTCTTCTGTTTTTTTTTTTTTGTTTTTTTTGGTTTAAAGACTTTATCTATTATAAATTTGTGTTGTGGAAGATAATGTATAAATAAGTAGAGTCAGACAAAGACAATTAAGAAGTCAGATTCAATATGAAACTAAAATTTTATTAGCATTTTCAGAAGCTTTTATCAGAAAAAAACCCCAGTAAGAATAAAAATAAGTTCGCATATCTTGGTTCATTCTAAAGCAGTCTAAAGCTGGGCAGAATGAAACTTTATTCAGACAGTAGGTGTTTAGGAGTAAACCTATAGAGCCAAAAGTTGATGGAAATTTAAAGTGAAATTTTATCAGAAACACTTAACTCACTTCTCATCCTCAAGTACTCTGCAATTTCTATTTTATTACTCATTATAATACACAGCTATGGTGCTAGAAAATGCTCTTATATCTGCTCTACAAATAAGTAATTGAAACCAAGCACTTGGAAAGTCTTGGTTTCATCAATGGGTGTCAGAAAGAAAGCAATTAAAACTCAAGAATGGTCTTGAAGAGGAGGAAAATTTATATATCTCAGATAATATTTTTAGTAAACTTAAAAAGACCTTGGAGTAAATAACTAATAGTAAATAACTAATAAATAACTAAATAACTATAATCTGAAAAATTTAAACTGACTGGGCCTATTCAAGGACAGATGTATCAAACACAATCTACACCATTCTTTTTGGAGGGGCACAAACATCCTAGAATAATTGTCAGTCAAAGTCTGTCTGAAGCAAAAGTATACGCATGGCCTGTGTACACAAGGGAATTGTCACTGGTAGTTCTGGGAAAGCTTGTACATGAAAAGACAGCTAGCAGAATTATGATGGAAAACGGTACTGGAGAGCAGATAATTGGTACACAGGCATCCCCTTCACAGGTATTGACATTCACATTCAACTGAATATCATTTCCATTGATGGTTTCATGTTTTTTCAAATCTACCAAGTAACTATGGGCAAGAATTCTTGACATGTTCCATTTTAGAAGGGTTCAGGGCTAAGCTGGTTATAGATATGTTGTATACAGTTAAGAATCCCATGGCAGCACTGTCTTACTTTAACCTCATTTCAGGTAGCCAATGAGAACAGCTACTGGGATTCCAAGTGTGCCGAAATTAATCAACAGAGATGAATTATGTTCCTTCGGTAGTGGATAGTTATATGTTTTTCGCTGAGTACTTCAGATCAACATTTATTATTTCCTTCTTCTGTGTTAAAGAAAACCCCCTTGTTGTTTTGTTTTGTTTTGTTCTGTTTTGTTTTGTTTTGTTTTTTCTTCAAAGGTGTATTGTAGTAACGTACCTCAGGACTGTCCAAAATAAAAGTATGTGATAGAAAATAAGTTTTCCTGAAAAGTTGGAGAACACTACACAAAAAAAAGAAAAGCCAGTGTAACTCTTGTACATGCTTATGTATGAATTAGAAATTAACTATTTGAGCTACTGATCATAGCAATCTAACATTTAGATTATAGATAACTGTGCTGTCTTAAGTCTACCTTGTGTCCCTGGCTCTGACATTGTCTATGATAAATTCAGCTGAGTTCCCAAGTCAAAAAGAATTGAGCTGTGTTAAACAGTTATCTCTTGCAAAACTTGCTTATTTGAAATAAAGCACTTTGTGGAGAGCTAAAATACCACCTGGAGATTGCAGGCAAGGGAATCTTGGACAGACCAAACTTTTGCCTCTGCTGCAGCTGCCCTGCATCATCATCTCTGCCCCCAGCAATAGCACTAGAAATCCAGAATTTCCAAGATTCTGGTACAAGCAATGGGCTATTATGATATGCCTGTACCTTGCTGCCATTTACGTATCCAGACTGTCAGAGATGAAGGCAGCAATTATCTTTGTCATTTTTTCCAGAAACATGTGTGCTTTCCTGGGCAAACAGATTCTATTTTCAGTTCTGTCTTTTGGCTAATCTTATTTCAAGATTCAAGGTTGTTTTTTTGTTTGTTTTGGTTTGGTTTGGTTTGGTGGTTTTTTTGGGTTTGTGTTTGTTTGTTTGGGTTTTTTTTAGTTTTTTTTTTTTTAGTTTTTGTTGTTGTTGTTTTGTTGTGGGTTAATTTTTTTTGTGTCTGTGTTTTGTTTTTTTTTTTTGAAACCTGACATATGCAGTTATTCAACTTCCCCACATAACATGATTTCCTCTCATACTGAAGCAAGTTTAAAAATTACTATGTAGATAGTCTCTTCTATCTTATGTCTGTGCATGAATATTCAAAACAGATGAACAATCTCTTCCTACACTTACCTCACGCAGGGTTTTCCTTGTCTGAACTTTTGGTGTCATCAAAGTATGCTGTACCTCTTTCTTTCTTCTTGTTATTTATTAATATCTGTGGTGGTTTGACCTTGGCTGGATGACAGGTGCCCATCAAGGCACTCTATCACTCCCCCACCCCTCTTCTGAGCTGGATGAGGAGGAAGGAAATAAAATGAAACTCGTAGATTAAGACAAAGACAGTTTAATGGAAAGCAAAGCAAGGACATGGGTGCTGAAGCAAAAGAAAACAAAGATTTATTCTCTACTTCCCATCAGCACGCAATGTCTGGCCCTTTTCTGGAAGCAGGGCTCCAAGCACATATCTGGAGGATAAGTGGATGCCCTCCCCTCCTCCTACTTTTCCTAGCTTTTATTGTTAAACTGACTTCATATGGTATGGAATATCCCTTTGGTCAGTTTGGGTCAAGCTGTCCCAGTTGTGTCCTCTCCCAAGATCTTGTCCACCCCACCCCACTGCAGGGGGAATGTTGGAAAACCAGTCTTGGTGCTGTGTGAGCTCTGCCCAGCAGTAACCACAACAGGAGTGTGTTATCAGCACCTTTCCAGCTTTCAGTACAAAGCACAACACTGGGAGGGATGCTATGGGGAGAATTGACTCCAGATGAGTCAGACCGAATAAAATATCACATCTTACTTCTTTGCGGAGCGGCGAGGGAAGATGCAGACAATCAATATGATTGGTAAAGCAAACTTTTTTTATTATCTATCAGCGTAGTACTTTTATACAGTCATCTCATTAATAATCACACTTGTCCATCTTCTATTGGCTCATGTTACAAAGTATCTTAGCATAACCCATCCCCTCTTACGGTTGCAGCTGCAAGTTACCTCCTCATTCCTTTAAGCACAACATCCTGTTATCTTAGGAGCCCAGGGTCATGCTGACTCATAAGTCATGCCTTCTCTGCTGCTTCTTGAGATAACTACTGCCTAGCTTAACAACATGCATCAGAAAGCATCTCCCTTAAAGGTACAAGGCCCTTGTCTTCTAGCCATTCTCCAACACTTCTTGACTAATAGTTTCTAAATTGTCATAGAATAATAAAAGGCCTTAACAATATGTCATATAAGAAGACATGCAGTTTAAGCATTCAGGCATTGCTGAAGTATGTCTAGTCAACCAGATCCTCTGACTTCTACCTGGTTTTAGCTAAGGCATTAACAAATGCCTCTTAAACATTCCTTTCATTTATCTGTCCTAAGTCAACAGTCTTTGTGGTGTTGTGTGTCTTCACAATTCATTGCAATGTATTGCTGAATATTTAAGATGATTAGAGAGAATGTAATTAGTGTTCTTGTTCATGCTGGTTGCAATACTGTCAGAAAAGGGTCAGGAGAGGGTATGGATCTCTGTGTCTATGCCCTAGCTGAGCTGGTACTGAGATTTGTGGGAGACCCAATTTCAAACGCACTTCGAGAGCTCTTAGTGAGACAAGCTGCAGTATCCTGGGTCCTGAAAACTTTTGTGGCATTCAGAGTCTGTTAGTAAGACCAAGATATGACCTGCTTTCTCTTCCGGGGACAGAAAGCCTTTTGAATGTCCTATTGGGTTCTATAACCCAGATTATTCTCTGAATGTGACCCTTATGCTTGAGTGAGTGTAGAGAATTGGAGCTGTCACCTAACTCTGCTTTTTCAGTTACAACACTACAATAGCCTGACCTCTTACTGAAAACAAATGGACAAACTCCTCCTCTGGTCTTTTACCCCATGGAGAACAGCTTCTTGTGTTGGGCTTTACCGTTACCAGCACTGGTCTACTCCTAACTGCTCACATCAAAGTTGTCCAAAGGCTGACATTTCTGTATGTCATAAAGCTATTTGTATCCATTTCCCATGTCTTGCATGAGAAAGCTTTAACTTTTTTTTCTTTTTTCTTCTTCCTTTAAGCTCTACTTCAAATATTATAAGAAATCTGATTTTTCATCCCGTCTTCTCTTTGAACAGCTGACTGTTGGTTATAGTGTTTCTTTCCTCTCCTTCCTCTGACATCCTAGTCCTTCTAACTCTGCTTCTAGCTACACACTGTGTACCCTTCTCTAACAAACTGTAGTTTGTCCTCACATAAATCTCTCCCAGTAACTTACTTTTTCCAGGAGGCATGTGCTATTTTAAGAACTGTGCAGTGTCACCTTATGGATTCCTCTCATGCTTGTGTATAGCTTTACTGTTTTAACTTTCAATGGGAAAACACAATGTCTGTTTTGCAGATGGAGTGGCAAGGGGTTGTTAAGAATGGGGCTGCTACTGACCCTGTATTTTATACCACATGTGCAATATAAGTGCCTGAGTGAGTCACCCCATGGTTGCTCTGTAGACAACAGAGAAAACACACATTTAGAGGGAACAATCTACCTAGCCTATTTTTGAATTTTATATTTAAGATGAGGAAAACAATACTTCGTGTTACTTCTATCCACTGACAGTGTCTGTAAGCTCAGGTGACTAACTCAGGTGTAGGTATTGGATGCTGTTTTAAAATATAATGCACTTTCACAGCAAGGGAGTCAGACCAGCTGCCAGGAGTAACACCTGAAGAAGCAGGTACAATTGGCAATTTCCACTGAGACCTTGATACAAACATAAAAACCCTTCAGAGAGGTGAAAACTCTGAGTATTGTTAGAAATTTATTATTTTTTAGATCTGTAGTATTTTTTGAGTAGACTCTGCATAAAAAAAATGTCTTTAAGAAATTATCTATGAACATTGTTCTACCTTTTATGTGATTTCCAAGGGGTTAAAGTTGGAAACAATATCAGAGATGGCAGGGGCATGAACAATACGGAAAATGCTGAAAAGGCTTTATTGGAGTTTGGTTTTGAAGACCAAAACAGTTCATTGCGGAGTCCTTAGCCCTCAAAGGAGAGATCTGATCCTCAGTGAGTGGTTATGTACACCAAAACTGGGAACTATAAATATACTTTGTTCACAGCTAATCATTTCGGAAAGACGTATGTGTGACACAAAGGTTAGGTTCAATTAACACAGTCTGTAGACTTTATATATAGATGTTTTAGCAAGGACTGTGATCAAGCTCACAAGTACATACCACTCAAATGCTTTCTTTGCCTCAGAAGAAAAAAGGCATAGGTGAACTTTATTAATGGAAGCAGACAAATATTTCAAAACAAGATCTACCATGCCTGTTGAGATATGTACATGAGAAAGAGGAACTTTAGAGTTAGTTGGTGTCACATCCAAATTACATTTTAAATTACTCTGAGTACAGATGCATTCTTTGTTTTGTGGCATATTTTATATACTTCTGTTGCTGTATAGAAATACAATACAAATTCATGTGTTTACTGCTAAGGGACATATGATGTCTGTGTGAGGAAGAGGATGAAGATGCATGTCCATAACTTTGATTTAGAATAGTAGCAAATCATCATGTTAATATTTCTGGAGTAATTTCAATTCTCTCTGTCTAAGAGATCTTCAGTTATAAATGGAAGTCTAATATTATGTGGAACCTATGTCATGTGAAACATTTTTCTGAAAATCTGTTTCACAGGATACAGAGAAGCACTTGGACTTTAAACATATGTCATGAAGGACATTATAGGTCTGATTCTGTCTCAGAGGGATAAAATGTCATAGGAGTTTCATAGCTAAGGCAGTATGTTTTCTCTCTTTCCAGAAACTTTGGAGCAAAATAGTGTTGAGATTGTGGGAGCAGTGTTGGGTGAGAGAAGGCAAAGTTGTAAACCTGTAAAAATTGGAGAAGTTTGGTAGCCTTTATGAAGTGACTCTATGGAACCTCTCTTCTGAATAGAGACAAAATGCATAGCATAGATCTGTGGGCATGTTTCCACTGGGTTAACAGTACTATCCTAACTTTTCCTGAAGACTAAGAACTAATGGGAAATTGGCCCTGGGGCTTCTGGGAAACAACTAAAGGATATTAGCTTTTGGGAAAGTCAGTTTCCAAGTCTGATTGCTACTGAAAGGTCAACATAGTGTTGTCTAACTTTATTGCAAGTACATCCTAAAATTCATTATGTGTAATATTTTTATCAGATATCCTAACAATACAGCTAATGATGTAGTTCTACAGAAATGATGTTCATCCTCACTTATGTCAGTGAAAGTAGAAGTTCTTGGATCTCTATTTCTGTTTGCAAAATTATTTGGTCTTTTTTTCTCATTTTTTTAATAATGTCCTGGCAACTGGCTGGAGAGTAAATATCTAGATGATTTTTAGATATGTTTGAGAAATATTTTAATTTTACATGTGAAAAACCTTTAGTACAGAGTCATGAAGTTTTATTGATTAGCTAAGATGAAATTCTGTTTTAAGGACAAAGTCTTGTCCTCAAAACTATAAGTTCCTCAGTGGCTATAAAGACAGGCTTTATTATTGATCATACACAAAGTGTACTTTGGTACCTAACAACATTTCTGATATTTCTTAAAGAAATCTGTTTGCTAATATAAGCGTTCTCACAATAATAATGAATGACTGAGAAATATGTCAATAAAACTTAATTTGCTTACTCTGTGTAATTTGTTTGTTAATGAACTGTGTATGAAGAGAACACAATCTCGGCATATATATTTTCACTATTCAGATTTATTTGTTGAAACGTGTTGTTGACAATGTTTGATGATTTTTTGTGATTAACTTGTTATACAGATTTGTTACTTTGCATTTTTAAAATAAAGTGTTCCGCTTCATTACAAAAAGCATTGTCTGAATGTTCCTTAAATTTACTTAATATTCTGAAAGCAATTTTATGGAGAAATTTTGCAGTGAACACTCCAAAACCACTCATAAATACAAGAGTAGCAGGAGTTTGACAGTTTCAGTTGCATATGATGATATTCTATGTGTCAAGTTGTTGTTGAGGAAGTGTAGATGTAGAGAGGAAGAGATGTAGAGAGGAAGTGTAGATGTGCTTTATTGGGAATTTTCTCTCTCTTTTTTTTTTTTTTTATGAGAGATCCAGAATGTTATATGTTAAAACCAAATATGAAACTCCTCATGGATATATCTGCTTTATGTGCATTTTCAACTTTTAAGAATTAGAACATGAAGTGTATAGTTATCCTTTAAATAAATTAAAATAATTTGTGGTTCCAGTCTTGGTATCAAATCTCAGGACATTCATCCTTTTCTTCCTTCATCAAACTGTGGCTATAAATAATTTAGCCTTTTTCCATCATATGTTATGTCAGAATATGTTTTGTCTCATATGAGAATAATATGTATTATTTGTTGTACACGTTAAAGAAAAATATGTTGTCAGTGCAATGATAACAAAAAATAGATGATATATGAGTAATTTAGGTTGAAAGCGAAGCTTAGTCCATCTCTCCACCCAAAATAGGGCCTGAGTTTTGAGTATATCCAAGGGTATAGTTTACACTACCTCTCCATGCACCTGTTCCAGTCTTCTACTGCCCTTACTATGAAAAACTTTTTGGTTTTGTGATCATTCTAAGAGAAGATCTAATGACTTTGAAACACTAAAATCTCTGTCCTTGAAGATATTAATGTACTTACATTAATATAAATGAAAGGTAGAACATTCCTGCACAGATAGCTGGATATAGCCCTAAAATGCCTTTCATTTACCCAGTATATTTTGCTAATGTATGCTTGACTCAAGGGTGAATGACAGAAAAACTGCACATCCATGGAAAAGAACCAAATTCACAGACTTGAGAGTGAGCAGACACTATCATGATGCATGCATCATGGTAGGAAGAAATAAGCCAATCTAGAAGCAGTCTGAAGAAGTGGAAACAGGAAATACTGTCAAAATTTGGCAAGCAGTATCTACAAGATGAGTGATAGGAACTTCTTAAATTTCCTGTCAGTTTCTTTTGACTATACAAATTAATTCCTGGTAGTGATTAATGGAAAGGTAAACAGATTAGATCATTGATACATTTGGATAACAGCACAGCTTTAAAGACCTTAGATGGAAAAGGCTAACTTGGATTTTATTCTTCTCAAATTTGACTTCCCTAGGTCAGAAAGAAAACCAGTTTTATAAATACTTTTTCTATTCTTAGTCCAAAATCACTGAGTGCTGCCAGACAAGATTCAAGAAACCTTTGTCCCCTGTAAAGGCAGGAGACTGCTTTATTTGTGCTGTGTTAGTGAAGTGCATAGGTCTTCAAAACCACACAAAAGATTAAACTAGACGGTCAAGAAAGTCGTGAAGACCTACTTGGCTATCTATATTGCTAGCTGAAGGAACTACAGCATTGCCACTTTGGAAACCAAGAGAGATCTGTGAAGACAATAAGAAGAGGTGGAGTTCATGTTTATGTTTACTGTGTGAACAATGTGAGATTTATGATGTCTTTACTATTATCTATAGTTTAATATGCACGGGTTGTGAGGAAAAAGGGTGTTAGGTGAATGAACTGCATTCAATGAACAATCTTATCAAATGAAGTTCTGATGCATGTGTAACTCATCACTGATCCATACTTCAGCTCAGATCTCTTATGCCCTTTTCCTTGATCTGTTGTAATCTTTCTGGTAGGCTAAGAAACATTTTCATTAGTAAGTAATAATTTTCATTATTTCTCTTGTCAGGGCTTTGAACTATCACTGGGGAAAAGTATTTACCTTTCGTTATCTTAGTCACACTAACTTTACAATTCCCCTAGACCTTTATTCTTTACACTTTTATGAATTCTTAATTGAGTGGCATAATAAATTATTTGCTCCAAATAAGAGTATAAAGTTTTAGACATCCAAATGTCTCCTGAGTCTTTATTAAAAATGATTGCATGACCTTTTTTGGTCACCTTTCAACATCTGCTAAGAAGGCAGCAAAGGTGATAAATCTTTTATTATCTAATTTGATTATGTGTTTTTAATCTACCTTTCTTTCTGAACTGATGGCTTTGTATGTACCCTTGTGATCTACACTGTTGAACAAGGCGGTTATGATATACATCATATCTCATTTTAATTGTATATGTAATATATCTTGTACACCTTTAGAGTGATCTTTTTCTCCAATAAAAAAGTTACTTTAGGACTATTATTTATA
>JANHGN010017405.1:0-60256 GCA_024605025.1 Megaceryle maxima
TTTGTGTTTTTTTTTTTTTTTTTTTTTTTTGGCAATGCATGCTGAGGGACTTGCCTGCATACTGAAGCAGGTAATACAAAAAAAAAAAATCAAACAAGGATTTTGTTTTCCTTCATGATGATATACTCCGTCCTTTTTTTCCACTCTATCATGTTATGGATGTTGCAGGGGGGGAAGCCCACAAAAGAGGACATAGGAATTATAAAGCCATAAGAGTACTATGAGACCTAAATGAGAGGAAAAGTTCACCTCATGGAGTTTTCTTGATATAAAGTCCCTGGACTATCCTGGAAAATGTTTTTGACCATTAAGCTCCTTGCAAATCTAGTATTACTGGTGCTGAACAATACCCCGAGGCACTTTGCATTAATGAAATTGAAGCAGCACCTTGCGACTCCAGCTTTAACCACTGGAATATGTAACAGAACTAGCAGTGATGAATCTGACATCAACCACAAAAAAGAAAATAAAAAATCTTTTTGCATAGGAAGATCTCTATGAAATTGCATATTATAAAATAGTGTCGTAATACTTATTAATCAAGATTTATAGAACTTGAATCCACATAAGTTTTTCTTGCATTTGGTTATGGGGGGGTAGAAGGTGAAACTAACTTTCACAGTGCAGCACTAAGAAAGATATCCATGTCACATAGTTTTAGCTATGTAATAGCTTCTACTCTGCAGCATGTGTGATTGGAGAACATCCTGTTTCCAGCATGCAAACCCAAATATTTAAGTTAAATGTTTACAAGGTGCTCAGCTGTCAGTTCCTTTTAAACATTGAGTCACTGTGTATATATCAGCTCTACTTTGCTAGATGAAAACAAACTTTGGGGCTTGTTGCTGTGCTTAATGGCTTACAGGTAGATAAACCTATATTCTTTCTTTTAAGGTTCCCCAGTTATGAAATTCACACTCTTTCCTGGTGATTTACCAGATGACTTGAAAGGCTGTATGTATATAGATGAGGGCTTGGAAACACCTGAATTGAGTTTTGAATTTTTTTTGGCAGTCACAGAACTGTAAATATATTTCAAAAAAGGGGAAACAAAAATAAATCAGCTTGAACTTATTTAATCACATGAGGTTTAGGACCTTAGGATTTGAGGATAACACAGCAGACCGAGGTGTGCGATAAAATGTTAACACTGAATTTAGTTTTATCTGTGTTGTAGGAAGAACTTGGAATAGTTACTATTGTAGGAGCTTTACAGAAATAAGCAAAATGCATGTTTAATTCTTGCCATACTTCTTGCCATGGGGATTTTAATATTGGTTAATAGAAAAGTGACAGAAGTTTTCAATGCAAATTTTAAGTTAAAATCCAGGAAGAGGCAAGTTCAGGAGACTAAAGGAAAATATAATGGTTAATATTAGCTTTGATTTGCGTTGAGGAACAAAACCTTTCCATGTTGTCCAGATAAGTTGAGGGTAAAAAACAAGTTGAGGGTAAAGACTAAGCTCATTTCACTTCAAAGTAGCAGTAAAATAGGAAGTAAAATGTTTATTGTACACTGGCGATGCTAGCTGATGGGCAGTGCAAAACCCTTTGCAAGGAGATGAAATCTGGAACTGACTTAAAAACAGTAGCACCAAAGAGCTGGTCATTGATGTGGATAATGACAAGTGGTGTTCTGCTCAGCTGTCCCTCCTGGTCCTCCAATCCTGCAATGCAAGGGAAATGCACCAGCCAAAACCCACACTTAGCTGGGAGGTCCTGAGGATAGAGATACCTCTTAGTTGCTTGAGTAGGTGCATCTGTTTAATCTTATTGAAAATATTAGCCCATGTGCTGAAATTAAAATGAGTTTTGCTAGAAGACTGGGCAGTGGTGTATGTGCCTGTGATGGGATGTGCTGCTTTGAAGTCTGTACACGTTACAAAGATGCTGAAATACAACTGTTCAGAGATAAGGCTGGTGTTAAGCACTTGCTGAAGTGCTTCCCTGAACCAAGACATAGAGGCATTTCTAAATTCCAGCTGGTGTGTACTTCATATTAAAAATTTTTCTAGCTGGTTAAAAATTTGGATGTAGTCTCTGATCTGTACCAGTGTATGGCTGTGGTTTTGTTCTCTGTTTTCTTTTATGGTTAGGTAGCTAGCGATATATCAGCATTTTTCAAAGGACTTGGGTAAAGGTAAGCAAGAAAGTGAGGGGAGCTGAAATGTGACCCTCCAATTGGAAATGCCAGATGTGGAAACAAGTTTTTGATGTTTACTCAAAGGATTTTCTCCTTGCCAAAAGACACTTATGCTTACAAGACTAGATGTCCCAGCAACATATGATTAGAATTTGTGATGGCATTTGGATGTCCCTTCTAGACCTAAAAATTTTAATGCTGCTTCTGGCTTCTATGTCATAAAATTTAAATGAGAAGTTCTCATTCTTTCGTAGTGCCAAAAATATTTTGTAAACAGTGTTTTGCAGTAGAGAGCCTGGTCTTCTGGGATATTGAGAAGAGTTATTGTTAGACAATTGTCTCTAAGCGAGTCTATGAAGAGGATATAGCAAAAATGGAAGAACTGGGAATTGCCTCCTAAATAAGTAAAATCGTTCATATTAAATAGAAAATAGTCAAAGTGAGACAATGTCATAAAACAGTTCTGAGGTTTATGCTGCAATGTATGGAATTGTCTGTACTAGGTAAATGGGAAACTGTGTTCAAATATTTACTGGCCTTTGGTTTCAAGTTTTACATTTGATGCATTTGACAGTAAGGTTAATTTTTTAATTTGGAAAACACCCAGAAGTCTTTTGCTGCCTTTTTGTTTTCTCACAAGCATGTTATTTGTAATTTTGACTACCAAGGCAGTAAGATCTCTTCTAATAAATGCTTGTGTCATATTGAAGTTAATATCTTGATAAGTTCAGTTAGGAATCAGTTTAAATTAAACTAGACCAAAATCATAGGTTATAACTGTATCTGATTTGAAAACTGGTAGGATAATGCCGAAGTACTTTTTAGACACCTTTTTCTATTTAAGAATGGAATGTGATTATTTGCTAACATATTCAAAACAAGTAGGGTAGATGTTCACAGTTTTATATCAATCTCAACAAAAAGTTAAACAGTTTCTTGATCTAATCTAGTTAATGAATGACCTTTAGCTCTTGTTGAAAAGGAATGTACAAAAAAAAAGTTTCTGTGAGAATTTGAAAGGAAAAGTTTTTGGGTTTGGGTTGGGGTTTTTGCGTGTGTGTGGTTTGGTTGTTTGTTTTGTTTGTTCATTTTTGTCTGGTTTTGTACAGATGGCAGAGGAAACAATTTCAGGTCGTGACTTATTTGTATATCAAAGCCCAGTTACATGTGCGTATTTTCAAGGAAGCAATTTTATAACTGAAGAACTGATTATTTTTTTTTTCCTACCTTTTAAGTATAGTTACACTTGTTGAAAAGAAGATTAATGAGCTTAATTTCTCGTATTGTGTGATTGAAGCAGTGCATAAACTCAAGTGTTTAGCTAATTTAGGGTAAAACCAGATAAAGATAGCTTATGGTGTTTATTGGACAGAAATGACCAAAGAAGGTACTTATAAATTTGTATGAGAGTAATGCAAATAATAAAGAGGAAATGAAACTAGCAACTATTGAAAACAGGGGAGGGAGCAGCATCTCCCTAAGAGAAATAATCAAGGTGTATGTGGGATTATATATATCTGTTAAAATAAAGAGAATTACTTACAAATTGAATTGTGAATATTTGCCAGGCAATGAAATATACAGTAGGAATAAAGCAATAGAATTCTGATTTACAACAAGTCTCAGAATATTAGGTAGGTTCTAGAGGATTGCAAATAAGATAATGCTGTGCTGTATTTAATATGGGTAAATTCAATGACCAGGATAATTATAGGCTTGTCAGACCAATATTAACCCAGGCAAGATAATGATGAGGCTGATACAAGACTCAATTAATACAGAATTAAAAGAAGTTATGAGATAATGAATGCCAATTGGCATGCTTTTATAGACAATAGATTTTCTTAAACTCACTTTATCACTTCTGATGAGATAACACATTTGGTTTATAACTGTAGTGTAATTAATGCAATGGAATTATTTAGAGCACTTGACTTGCTACCATCTGGCATTTTAGCTAAGAAAATAAGCAAACGTACAGTCAGCTAGGGCATATTAAATGGATGGAAAATAGTAATTGCTAGAGCTCAAAATGTACTTATGATTCAGTAATCATACCAATGAAGTCGAAGAAAAATAAATTTATTATTGGAAAAAGTCTGTAAACACGAATGACTGAGGTATTGTGAGTTATTGGTGAGATATTGGTGAGTCTTTGGGAAGGGGAGGGAAGACAGAACTGTTTGATCATGTTGATCATATGCAAAGTTACCTGTTTGGAAGTAATGATTGACTGTCATATGTCCTTGGTTGGGCTTGGTAGTGACTCTAAAACGTGTCCTCGTGGTGCATGTGAGCTATGTCTACTTATCTGTTAAAATAGCATTAGGTCACCTTCAAGAAGCTCAAGTCTGTAGCCTGCAAGGTAGGAAAGCGGAGAAGATATATCTGGGATTCCAGTTTGTTCTAGAAGTAGTTGCTGTAGTCCATTTGGCATGTGTCAGCATTTTCCTGTACCTGACCAGGGCATCCTGTACTGCCCCAGCCAGGCACAGAGCAATTGCTTCTGCTGCTGTATCTTGGCTGGGAAAGGTCAAGGTGTGTGGGTGCACTGATGGGGTGAGGGAGCCCTCAAGGAGGGCTGTGCTGGGATCAAGTTGTTTCCTAAGCAGCTGCTGTTGGGGAGAGAGAGAAGTGTAATGCAGATGTGGAGGAAGAAATTGCTCCTGAAATGGGTGTCTGGTCCCTAATGGCCTTGACCAGCCTCACCTCCACCCACAGTCCCTGCCCATTGACCCAGGATAGAGCTGAAATACATCATACTCGGCTCCCTGTCCCTTAGGAAGTGGCAGTCCATCATCTGTGCCCTGCCACTGGTTGGGCTACTGCAGTTGCTGAACGCAGTTTGCCTTGCTGCAAACTGACAGACAGCTGTCCTTTAGATATATGCTGTGTATCCCGAGGGCACATACTGACCTCCTTCTGTCCTGTCCTTAGGTTTTAATCTGTCTTCCACACAAGTTGGTTGGATCTTACTCATTCTGAGTGTGCCTGAAGACATAGCACTAGGTACTGAGGGCATTTAAAAGTCAGATGAGCTAACAAGGTGTCCAGATACCTTCTTGGTTTTATGCAGCCTATCTATGGCATACAGTTCTGGCAGTACATGCTTTATCTCTACCAGTTTTTCTTTTAGGCTAGGAAGGTTACTATTAGAGCCAAGTTCTAGGTTGTAACACTTTAAAGCGCGCAGGAAAACACTGGTCTGAGGTTGGCTTTATGGCTTTTGCTTTTCTCTGGTCGTTTCTGGGCAGCAGAATAGCCTAGTGGAAAACTAGGCAGGCAGGAGCGCTAGTTAATAGTCTGCCTGTCCACCCACCTAACTTAGAGAAGATACGTCACTGTGATTGGCATCCTCTAAGCCTGTCAGACGGGCAGATCTCTTAGAAGACTATTCAGTTGCATCTGACAGCTGCTAATACTTAAAATACCATTGTTGCTTTTGACCCCAAGTAATATGTATAGGTATATTTATGTTCTAAAGCCCCCTGCTCCCAGTTGTATGATCTTATTCTATGTAGTTCATATACAGTTCATTACAGGATGAGCACTCTGTCCCCTTTCGGAAGCAGAGATAATTCCCAATTGAAAAGGAAGACTGATTTCATATGCAAACTAGGGGAATAATGAGCCATCTGGGGGAGGGGGGGGGGGAGAAGAAAAAAAAAAAAGGGAAATGTAGATAATAACTTTCAATTGAAAAACAGTTGAACTGAAAAAAAGATGGATAACTTTATAATACATTGTCATGATATGCTGAAATGGAGCATGTTCCTCTGAAGGGAGAGTAAGATGTGTTCAAGATTAAACAGCTGAATAGGTGGAAGTGAAATCTTTTCTTTAGGAAAAGTGCAATCTAGTTTCCTTTGTTTTAAATATTCAGTTTCATTGCTCTGTTTTCTAGATTCCATTTTGTAACAGAATGGCTTCTATCCATTGAATCCATTGATGGAGCTCTGCTTTAATGACATGCTTAAAGAAATTATTATCCCTGGAGGAGAAGAGAAATGTGAAAAAAAAAAAAAAAGTGTGTTTATAGTAAATATGCTTCATCACAAAATAAAATCTCCTTTACATGCAGTGCCCACTGTAAAATTATAGTTTTGTAGCAAATAAAATGTTCTCTGTAGAAAGATATCCTATCTCCACCTGTAAGCTTCATACTAGTGCAGACTGGTGGTATGTCTATAATCACTGAATCCAATGTGTCTGTGTATATGTATTTGTATGCATGATAAAAAAAAAGTTTGCGAAGACAAAAGAACATCCTTTATCATGTTTGGTTGTCTTAACTAAAACTTGAGTGTTTGAATTTTTTGTCTCAAAATACTGGCTTTAAAAGGAGATGAGAGATAAAGAAAAGCAAAAATGAAATGGGAAAAAATTGCTCAGAAACATGCCTTGAAAAGATAGAAGAAACTTTTTCCACTAAAATGATGAACTGATAAGGCTGACCTCACTAATCGCTGTTTGGTTTCTGTTTGTCATTACTCCTGACTGATTACAAAAATTTACTTTGACCACTTATTTATTCTGCAGTTGTCCTTTAGGTCATAACCTTGTAGCAATAAATTTCACAAACTGATTGCCCTAGGGGCAAGGGAGGGATGGGAAGAAGATAAATAGTTTTGAATTTTCCTTTTTTTTACTTGTCTGAGTGGTCATCTTTTGCAAGAAAAGGTGACTAGAAATTAATAAGTTATCTTTTCTGTCAGATTATTATATTTATTCAAGAATCTTTTCCTTGCCCTATCACTTGGGTATAGACTGAACACTTGTAATCACATCTACCACCCCTCTCTGAACCAATCATCTGTTCCTCTGGAAAAGAAGAATCTTCAAGTGAACACAATATACCACTTGAGTATATATTTGTTTTCTGTGATGACTTTATACCATCTTCACCTCGTCTTGTTCCCTTTCTTATGTAACATAGCGATGTATTTTTTTTTTTTTGACTGTTACAGTATATGGAACAGTATTACAGTAGTTTCAAAAGTGTTTCATTTGGGATTCAGACATTTGCAGAGCTCAACGTGTCTTTAATGTGTTAATGATTCGTGTGTAAATGTTGGTTTATAACATCTTTACTACAATTGGTTTTCCTTTATTTCTCCAGCAAAGTTGTTCTCAATACTCTTTTTAGTATCTGTAGGATGCTTGAAGTACCTCATACTAACTTTATTTCATGCATTAAACATAATTTTTATGGATGGGGTTTTCTCCTCGTCTAGTGAAAACCCCCTGAGATAGCCTACAGGGCAAAATTTTTGAACCCATGCTGTTCTGTTTGTGTACTGCTTTAAAGTTGCCATTGTGCAGAGGTATAACTCCAGTTAGTTATTTGGGTTGATGACATGCAGGTTCCTTTTTCAATCTGAGCTGACACCAGGGAAGCAATTTCTGGCTTGATTAGGCACCAACCGTGACTTTCAGGCTGTTTTCTTGAGGATGACCTGTACTTAAATTGTGAGGAAACATAGCTGATTTTCAGCTGGCCCCCACTGCCTTGCGAGTGATGCTCTGGACTCTGTGCTGCTCACGTCTGGCAGCCTGCAGCAGCCTGCTGTAGCCATGCAGGGCCTTTTAGTTAGTGGTTCTGAATTCACTTTCCTTTATCTTCCTGGTTTGGGTAGATGGACCTGGGCCTGTCTTTTGTAAGTCTCTAATGGGGTTAATAGGATGGGTGATCTTGGTCACTCATGCCTTGATAAGCCTGTGAGATGTGAGTCACAAAGGGAGAAATTTGGAAATGGTAAAGCAGAATGGAGTTGGGAGCAGATCTGTAGCTGCTGCTGTTGGAAATGTTTTCTAGATCAGCTGCTGCTTTCCTGAAGCAAAGCATGGGCAGTGAGTCAGTGTGTGTAGCCTTTTTCCTTAGAGATTTTTCTGAAGAAAGAAGATTCACTCATGACCTGATCCTTTAATTTCCTATGCCCTACAGATAGTCCTGAATAGGTGGGCTTGCTTGAGTTCAGCAGGAGGGCAAGACTGACAAATGAATTGGTACAAGTGGCTAGCTGGAGGTTGCACACCAGCTTTTCAATTAATGCTACACCCTCTTAAGTCTGTAGTTTAAGCTCAAGAAGAAAAACCCTTTAATAAATCTATAAAGAAGCCTTGGAAGGATGAAAGGTCAGTGATAGAAGTAATCCAATCAAGATTTATGCTTTCATCTTGTTCAAAATGTCATTTGGTGAATATGCTGAAAAATCAGCTACTTTACCTGTGTAGTTCAGGTACCAAACTTTTTTTTTCTTAGTATTGGAACTTTTAACTTTTAAACTGTGCTTGAGGATATTTAGGTTTGGGGAGGGGTGTTGTTTTGTTTTGTTTTTTTAAGGGGCATCAGAGTTGTTACTATAACGTTACATAAAAAATGCAACTCGAGATACAAGATGATGTCTTTTGAGGCTTATACAATGCTTATAAAGCCTTTTAAGGAAAGAAGTGTATACTGATTACATCCCATAACTGTGAAATGTATTGCATAAAATACTATAAACATTGAAACTTCTGCTTCCATTATAAGATGATAATGTGCACAGTTGATGCTTTTGAGAGACACAGCTCTGCCAGTGGCATAAATGCTATTCTAATAAGTCTTAGAATTATACTCTGAGAAGTGTAGTAGCTGGTAGCATTACACTATTTTCACGGTGCTTGCTTGATGTAGGAAAATATTTACAGGAAAAGCAAAACTTGAGCTGTGATTGAGATGAAATTTCACTATGTAGTCAGGTCTTGACAGTCAGTAGAGAGACACTAAATTCTTCCTGCTTTAAGTTGAAATGGGAATTTGATTGACATGATTGTATTAGAGGAGCCTGCCTTCACCCTTCCTTTTAGTTCATGACTTACAGGGAATTATTAATTGCATCTTTTGGTGCCATTTCTTTTTTTTTTTTCCCCCCTCCCGTCCTGAGCACAATAGGGAAACTAGCTTAGACAAGTCTTCCGCAGTCATCTGTAACCAAGCTATATCAGCATCTACTACTTAATCCCCTCTCATAATGGGACTAATGGCAGAATTACGCCTCGAGGACCTTTCTGAGACTGGGTATTCCTGCAGTGATTCGTCTTATGTAGCTCCGTGTTCAGGGCTGCCTGATATGTTCTCGACATGTCTACTTACCTAGATGATTTAGCTAGATGTGTTATAGCTATAACTCTCACATAGCAGTTCTCACAATGGAGAAATCTAGTGTCTGTGAGCTGCTTACCTTTCTTGGGTTTACCACTCTCAGTAAAGTATTTTTTCTCTAGGTTGTATGTAGGTCATTAGTGTAATATAATGTTGACTTTTAATCAGGATATTATGTACTTTGGATTTTACATTCTTTCTAAAGAATATAGCTTGTAATAATTTCTGGGCTTGGTTGTGCATTGTGTCTTTTAAGGGAACAATATTTTTGTAGCCCCTTTTCAGTATAAGGTGATTAGGCCAAGAGGGCTGTTCTTGTGTTTTCTGGCTTGGAGGCACACAATGCCAGCAAATCAGGCTGCTGGCTGTAGAAACACCTTTTGTATTTCTCATTTAACTGCATGTGAAACTAAATGGCAGTAACAAGGGAGCTTATTTTTCTCTCCTGGCGTTTTTTCTGCCATATGGATTACCATATTTTTGAAAGGCTGCCTGAAGTTGTCCCAGATGTTTCTTACAGCAAAATACAGATGCATTAATATGAAGGCAAAATCAAGGTGAAAACACATGTGCTCTGTAAATGTTCTGGTTCTCTTAAATTCAAGGAAGGTAAAAGAAACGTTTGTTCCATAGGAGAAGAATATTTATTTATTAAAAAAAAAAAAGTGGCTGACAACTGCAGTGAAATAATTTGTTAAACACAAGGGACTAAAATTGTCATCAGACTGATTGAAAAGGGAAAAGAAAAAGAAGCACCGATCTCTTGAGATTTCAACCAGCTTGGGCTAACTTTGAAGTACCTCTAGAAAATAGTTCTTATCCTTCTTTGACTTTAAACTACACCACAAATGTTACAAGAACAGATTTGGATCAAAGAGTTCAGGAGCAAACTTTAAATTTCAGGAGATTAATGCCTGGATTTAAGATTCTGATTGTGTTCCATTTCTGGTAGTCATCAGTATCTTGATTATTCTTTTCCTTATGATATCCTAGTATAATTTCAGAGATGTGAGCGGTCACGGTAAAAAAATGGATGCAAAAAGAGTCGTCAGAAATTGTTCTCATCTGAGCATTTTTTTGTGTCTTTGGGACAGATCTGCTGTTCACAGAAGCTTGGTGGTGTAGTAGGCATCTAAAATATTAATACTTCTACAAATAAACACCCTCTTGTAAGTTCACTTTTTACAAGTACTTTAGTTTCTACCCTTACACTTTGTGTTCGGTTAACTATTTGATCATTTTGTGTTGTTATTATATCAGTCTATGTTAAATAGATATTAGAAGGTACCAAATATTAAAAAAAAAAAAAAGTGAAATTAATAACTTAATAGCATAGTCCACTTTCTAGTGTGAGGAGTGTTTAGACCAAAAATATACGTCGTCATCTGTAAATAGAGAACCATATTGTAGAATATAGATTTGGATTTTCTTCTTCTAGTGTGTATCCCTGTGTCTACCCCTGTACTCTGATCTCAGTTTTAAATTAAAGTTTATATCAGGTTGGAAAACCTTTTTGCTGGAGTTCACCAGCATGTGCTATTTCAGCAGTCTACTTCTCAGTTTATAATAGAATATATTCTTTCCATGGGAGTACCAAGAGCTATGTAATTAAGGAATAGCATCCAGGTGGATGACCTGGATATTTCATACTATTCAGGTGGGAATAAACTTAAAAAATTTTCATGTTGTAGTGCATTAGCAGACAGAAGAAATAAGCTTCTATGAGAATCTTTCATCTAAATCAGGCAAATGGATATGTATCAGTATTTGCTGGAATTACACGTAGTGGTTTGCACTGGGTATAGTACCATAACATGAAGACCTGCAGTATTTCAAAGCAGGTTTTGAGTGCAAGGAGTGGCTGTGATTAATGCTAAAGAAGATTTTCTTTTTTTCATGTGACAGAACTTCAATGTTCAATGGAAGGCCATCTACCCTTAGGCTAACTTAACTTTGAAGAATTGCTTCATAATTGACGTTTAACAGTTGTGCATGTTTACAATGGTTGCAGTGTATGCATTAAGAAAATCTGATGCATTTTATTTGCACAAAGACTGGAAAATTAGTGGAGCCCTGTAATTCATCTGAATAGGCCGTGTGCAATTGAATCAGGTCTAAGATGGTGGACAAATAAGCACATGTCAGAGCCTTTGATCTCATTATAGGAAAGTGTGTTCTCTCTCTTGATTATAAAGGCAGGATTAATGTCCCAAATTAGGCATATAGTAGACTTAATACTGGAAAAGGTGCCAAGTTTGTTTAAAGGGGTAGTTGTTTTCTCTTGTCTATGTGTTTTTTTGTTTGTTTTGTTTGTTTGTTTTTGTGTGTGTTTGTGGGTTTGTTTGGGTGTTTTTTGTGGTGGTTTGTGGTTTTTTTGTTTGTTTGGTTTTTTTGTTTTTTTGTTTTTTTGTTCCCAGAAGACTCATGCAGCACAGGGACTTAATCCAAAGATGCCTGTGTTTCAGGTTTCAGATGTGACGCAGGGAAGATAGAAAAGTAGCTTGAGGAATTCACATGACATCCTGAGGAGGGCCTTTTTTCCAGTAAAAGGACTTGTAGATCAGTATTTATCAAATTTGTAAGACCCTGCTTCAACAGCTTGTTGATAGCTTTTTGTGTGGTGATCTCATCTGGATTCTGCAGATGCTCAGGTCCTTGTTAGTTTTTGCCCTTACAAGAAGTAAAGAGCAGAGTTGTCGCTGTCATTTGCTAACTGTGTCACTTTGAAAACTTTTTCGTCGCTATTTCCTTAAGCAATTTGATACTTGTTTTGTTCAAGTCTCTATGTTTTAAAGTCAGATGTTCCTCTGACTGCATCAGAGGCACTGAATAACTACATCAACCTTGGTGTGCTTTGGCAACAGCAGGGAAAACAAAAGTCAATAAATGTGTTCTACAACACTGAAACTCTGAGGGCAAAGTGAGGTAGTCATGAGCTGTGGGGGATCATTTGGACAAGTGTATCTTTGTCTTCAAGTTACCTATTGTGGCTTTAATTTTAGATAAGTGTGTTTTATATCAGTTGTCTCTGATTCATTCTGTTTGGGTTGAGATGGGGGGGCTCTGTTGTTGACAGATTCACCAATGTGTGTTTTCCTCTGTTATCTCCAAATCCTACATGGAGAACTTAAAATCACTCTCCATTTTGCTGTATTTGACATATATCTACTGGCTGTCCAAACACTGTCTGCTTTTGGGAAGCAAGGCTTTGTTTGAGCATCTGGACCATCCAATTTCCAGCAACCCTGGATTACTTTTTTGCCTCATTGGTTGATGTAGGTAAGCCTTTAAGGCTACATAGGATGGGTCTGGTAGAGATAAGCAGTTAGGTGTTTTACTGTTTACTTGAACTATTCAATGGTGTGGTGAGGCTTTGCAGGGAAAGCAAATTTATGTCCCTGTTCTTAAGTGTGGTGTTGAAGTGCCTGGCAGTTGGTATCTGCTTTTCTTACCTCTGCAGTCTTTTTGTGCTCTTCAGAGAGCGTGGAAGAGACACTCTCCAGGATTGGAAAAGCCCGAGTTTGCTCTGTGCTGGTCAGGAACTGTGTAACCACTTACTCAACACTAAGCTTGAGTATCAGTCTTGCTTTAAGTTGTAGGATGAAGCTCGGCCTCGGTGATGGCCAAGCCACATTCCGGTCATTCAGAAGTGACCTGATAACCAGGATTGCCTATCATTTTCAGAATAACTTAGTGTGTATTAAAATCACTGGACAGTACAATAGATGGGTGCAAGTGCAGTTGTACGGGTGCTGAAATCAGCCTGTTATGATCTAGTCCCACTGCTTATGCTCTTCTCCTTTTCTCTCTGTTTCCACTTGTACAGCTCTATGTGTAGTGCTCCTAGAAGGATGGTTAACGGGTTCATCGCGTGATTATATCTAGACAATGTTAGAATCTTTGCTGAACGAGTTAACTTGATCTTGAAGCTAAATATTGAGTTCAGCTGCTTACAGTTGTGTGACTATTTTACTGAATATTCTGAAATACTCTGAATACTGAAACTAGCCAAAAATTTCCACAGCAATTTTGAGAATTTAATTTATTTTGCCTGGATTTGATCAGCTGGCAAGAACAAACCCCTAAAAGGCTAAATTTAGCAAAATTTCATGTAACATGAGGGGAGCAGAATTCTTATCAATCCTATGAGCCTTAAATTTGCTAGTCTTTATTTTGGTGGTGGTGGTGTGGGTTTTTTTTGTAGTTGTTTTAATTATTTTCCCTAATTTCCACCCCACCCCCCAGATATTGGAGTTATTTGAATGGGTCTTTTAAGAGGCTATGCTTGATATCCACCTTTGAAGTCAGTGGAGATTTTGCTTCCCAAAGGCTATATATAACGTGTAAAGAAGAAAGGGGAAAAGAAATTTGATCTATTTGAGGTTCAGTTTATTGGTGGTGTTAGCCATCAATCTTAATAAAATATTAATTCCAATTTTTGCACAGATTTAATAATATGAATACTTTCAGTCTCTTGGAAGAGTTGCAAAACCAATTATAGAAATGTCAGAATTTCCATAGGAAGGTAACCTTCTTCTTAGCGGCAGCAGGTGAGCAAAACAAACTGATAGTGATTAAAGTGTCAGAATATAATTGCATTTTCTTCCAAATAAACCATCAAATCCCAATAAATAATTAAAACAAGCCATCTTCCTTAGGATGCAACAGTTCAGTAGCTGTGATTAAAAAGTGTTAGGAGTTATTATTAGTGTTTTTGGGTTTTTTATGGTAAATTTTCTCTTATTGTCAGATTGTCAGATTTTATTACCTTGCTGTTCTTTGGGGTATATTTTCTTTCTCCCAGGTTTACTGGGAAAGCATAACTCTTGTCACAGACTGTAATGAGAGATATGCTCCATGATGACTTCACAAGTAACCTTTGAATTATCTCAGTTCTAGAAACAAACGTGAATCTAGACTTATGAATGATAATTAAATATTTCAAAGCAATGTCTCAAGAGCCATAATATGTCTATCTAAAGCTTTGACATATATATATGACATATATAAAAGTCAGTTTCTCCATTTTTATTTGTATTGTCTCTGGCTAATTGCTCACTATGTGGTGGCTTAATAAGACATTCAGTTTTAATAAACAACATAAACCCCAGATGGGCCTAGGGAGAATAATATACTCACAAAGAGTGGACTATGTCCTGCTCCTTGGTGATGATGAACTAGGTAAAAGGTATTTCAGCTTCCAGAATCCAGGAGCATTTTGTGGGACTGTCAGGTTGCATTGTTCTTAAACTTCAAGCTGCTTTATTACATCGATACATTGTTTATTGCATCTATCTCACAGTGATGTTTTTATTCATTTTTGGGATAGAAACACAACTTTTAAAAATGCTTTTTTTTTTTTTCTAGATGTTTTTCACTTAAACTTTCCTTTTTTTTTTTTTTTTCTTTTTTTCCTATTTGTGTGTGTGGTTTTTGTTTGGTTTTTGTTGGTTTGTTTGATCTGTGCTGGTTGCGCAGTCTTCTCTCTAAATGACAGAAACTGAAAACATACTTATTTTTTCTCTAGAAACTGAGTCTTACACATGAGTCTTAAATTTTCATTTTGCTTAGTTAAAGCTCTTCAGCTGATTAAATCTTCTGAGCAGGTCCAAAATAGATGAGAAGTGAATAAAATGTTCTGTAAAACAAATGATTAGCAAAAAGTTGTCATTGGTTGGTCTCTATCAATTTAATACGGTATATGTTTTGGCCACTGAGTAGGGGCTTCTTTTTAAATCTGGTTGTCAGAAATGTACTGTCTGTGCTCTGTTACATTGCAAGGTCTAAGAAATATCAAAAGGAGTGTTAGACTGTATAGTACTTCCCAGTCTTTGATAACTCTGGACATTTGCAGGAATGAAGTTTTAGACACCTGGAGAATTTAAGATGCAATCTGAGAAATGTAGTCATCTTTGCAATTGGGCAGCAGTTGAGGAGGACTGCTCAGAATCATAGTTTTTGATATAAGCCACATAATTTAGCTAATACTTGTAGGGACCCCATTGAAACAAAAGATTATCTCAGTAGAAGAGAATTAGAAGTCAGAGTTAGAATAGAAGTGTTCTCAGTGCATTCTAAGCCCAGGGCAAGTGGGTGGGAAAAAAAATAATTCAAGTCCAAGTCAAATAATTTTACTGTTATGAATAATTGTATCTATTACTTTCGGAAAGATTTTAGTTAGTTTACCGACTGTAATTCTCCACAAATACTAAATGTTTGCCTCTTTTTCATATTGGTGGGATAAATTGGATGTTTGGCTTGGAAAGTCTTTTAGTTTCATTTGGTTTTAGGGAAGTGGATGCGAGTGATCAGTGCACAGCATAAAACCCCCCCAATAATTTAATGTAGTAGCATAGTAATATCTGCCATTGTGAGCACCACAGATCAGTTCCTTTTGAATGTAAAGGTTTGCTGAACATTGATAATTTACTAAAAATAGACAAAAAAAAAAAAAAATCATCCTAATAGCTGACGAACAACAATTCAGTAGCTAATGTTATCCTGATAAGTCATGCTAAAGACTTGTCTTGATCTCTGGGAGTTGATCCTCACTGGTAAAAAATAAAACTAATATTTGGTGGACTCTATTTTTTTTTTCTTTTTTTTTTCTTTTTCATCTGTCTGTAGTTCTATACTTTTATATAAAGCCTGATCCTTGACTTGCATATTCCAGTAATTTTTTGGAAGCTTGCACAAAATATCCTGTTAAGGTCTACAGAGATGTCTCATCAGGGTGAGTGTCTGTGATTCAGTTATACAGAACTCTTTTCCAGTTCTTCATTACTGCTGAAACAAATTACAGGGACAGACAGAACTCAACCATTCAGTAACATTAATGTGTTTTCCCATATGCTGATCTCACCTTGATCAAATCCCTACTCTGTGTAGCAGGCTGTAAAAATGGAATTGCCTTACAGCATGCCCTCCAGGTCTGCTAATGAAGTCTAATTCCCACTGGAGAACAGATGACAGCATGCTTCAGAGCTGAAATATTCTTCAGAAGATTTAATTTATCCCATATTTGGACTTGAGGGAAGAAGGCAAGAAGAAGCTCTTAAATAATACAAGCATGTTGCTGATGTTTTTAATTCATTTTTACTAAAACCAAACAACTCTGAATATCACTAGTCTGGGATGCTATTGCAGTTGCCCAATAATATCACGTATATTGCAGACCTCTTGCCTAATGCATATCCTTCTCATCTTCTCTCTGCTAATAAAGCATCCTGCTGGCAGCTTGTCTTATTTTACTGCTGCCTACACTTTCTTTTTATTTTTATTTTTTTTCCTTCTCCTACTGGATCTCAGTTTTGCTTGCCTTTTTCCCCTCTCTCCCTATCTTCCACAGCTTCTTGTTTTCATTTCTCTAGATCAGCAGTCCTTGTTGTACTTTTTGCAGCTGTCATTCTCTAATAATTGTTAGGAAATTCATCAGCACTACTATGATCTCTTTTTCTTATTTTATTAAAAAAACCCCAACTTCCTTTCTGGACTTGTAAGATATATCCACATATCATGGTACATGTCTTTAGACTAAATAAAGTGTCTTTACCAAGAAATGGGGCATTTCATCTGAGGGGGTGGAGGAACTAAGTATCTGCCCAGTGGCATTGCTGTACCCTCAATTTTCTCAGACTGGTTAGAGTTAACAGGTATTATAGAGGATCATGTGGCTGCTCGTGATATACCAGAGCAGCTCTGTATACTTGAAATAGCGATTTATTTTTTATGCAGTTATGGTTGGAAGGTATGAACTGCAACAAAAATAATGGACATGTAAAATATTTGAGTTTATTGGAATTTCTGTTGATTGAACAGATCCTCTTGATGGCATGCTGATACAAGCTTGGGAATAAATTGGGAGAGGTTTGAACTCTTTCTACCTCCTGTCAGGGGGGTGTAAACCAGTTGCCCCCTGGAAGTTTTCTGTTTCAACTGAGAATAAGAGCTGGAGCTATTTTAGTGAACACGTTTGTCCTTGTAGCAGGAGTGCACAGGGACCAATGACCTGAGACTGTAGCGAGACATCTGATGGGATAACTGTGGTTCCATTTCCTCGGGTATGGATAGGCTGCAGCCACCTGCCAGGGCAGAAACTTGAATAAGAGATTCAAGCATTAATAGCATAAATATTTTTCAATTTTTGTCATCTCAACAAGCAAAAAAGATTAGGTATCAAATGTGAATTAGAAGATTGATGATGTCTCTTTACTGGCAGGCCTATAGTTTTGTGATATACTAGCACTTACCTGTTACCAGAAATCTTCAAGGTCTCTTGTTTCCCATTTCCTATAGTAATATGTCAATACCTACGTGACTGTGCTAGATTTCTGGAGAGTGTCTTGGTTTTGGTGGTGTTTCCAGGAGCAGAACACGAATGCTCTGTTGGGTGCAAGTGTGTAGTAATCCAAAAGCTCTGTGCTGAATTAGAAGCTGCCAAAATATGAGGTGTAGAGTGGGGTCTTAAACCCTGTGTTCTTTGGGAACGGGGGTATTTGGATTAAATTTTCCTCCTGAGTAGAGTTTGAGCCTATTAACTGTTTGTTTGTTTGATTGTTTTGTAACGAATAGGACACAACTTATACCTCTAATGTTTTGGGTTGGGTTTTGGTTTGGTTTTTTTTTTTTCATAAAGAAGCCAGCAGTTAGGCTACTCAGAAAATTTCCACTTTCAATCATGATGTTTCAACTTTTTCCTTCATCCGGGGTTAGCTTGTAGCATCTCCCTGTATGGCAAAAAACCCAAGAATCACAGAATCAATGAGCAAGATGAACAAGCAAGACATTTGCCTCTGCAGCTAGAAAAAACCAAACCAAATCTAAAATGCCCACTACCAATAGATTAAAAATAATGATTAAAAAAAATAATAAATTGGACATCTAACTTATTCTTGTTTTCATAGGTTAATAGAAATGGACATAGGACCTGAACTTCTAGTTTGCAGTAACTACATTTGTACTGATAGGCATTAACTGAAGTGATTAATGCAGGAGAAAACAAGAAAGGCAGCTCTTGGATTGGGCAATTGTACATTTCATTATTTTCTGAAATGGCTTGAAATTAATGAAAATGGCAAATTCCAGAAATAAAGTGGATTATCTTTTTATTTTCTTTGCCTGCTTTTCAGCTTCACAATCCTCTTTTCCTTTAACTTCTTTGTATCATCTTTATGTAATTTCACACATGTACAAAGGTTTCTCCATATATAGCCTTCTGTTGTGCTGTAATGTTCAGAGGTTTGAGACTGTTTCTGAAGATGTGGGTGTATAGAAACTTTGAAGGCTTGCACAGAATAAAAGCAGTTGCAATGCCATTACCAATGCTGATTTTTGAGTGATAAATTTTCTGATCCAAAGAGGCTATTCTGCAGTCTTTGAATCTCATATATGAGTTTATACTTTTAAAATTTTTCTTTCTAAACCTGTGTGACTGCATAAAAGGTCTCTGAAATGGTTTTCTTTCAAACATTGCAGGCTGTGTCTATGTATTTTACAATGCTTATCGCCAGGTGAAGGATACTTTCTAAACCAGTATGTGCTGTGGCATTACATGTATGATCTGCACAGATGTCCATGACCTGTTTATCTGACTGTGTGTATCTACCTAAAGAATTTTATGCTAAAAGGCTGAAGTATAATATTTAGAGCACTTTCCATGCAAATGTGTAATAATCTTGTGACCTACTAGCTACTGCCACAATACTGCTTCTTAATAAGAAGGGGGGTTTATTTAAATAATAAATGAATAAATATTCTCAAAGACAATTTATCCAGTCTTGAAATTTAGCTGTCAGGTCTTCAAGTTATATGGAACTATATTCTTCACACGTTTCCCTTCACATAGGTCATCTTTGAAGCTTGTTTCTCGGTTCTATCCCATGTATTTTTATCATTCTAGCAGAACACCCAAGCTGTAATTTTTGTCTGTTCTCTCTTCCCTCCCCCCCCATCTGACAATTATCACACCTACTGACATGTAATTTTACTGGCTTAATGGTTGTGATGAAATTCACAACTTCAGTAGACTCCCACTGAAGTCGCCTTAATCTTGACATCTTAAATGCGGTTTCTGTTGCCAGAGTCATGCTCCTAATCAAGTTGTTGCATGACTTTTGGTGGTGGCAAGTGGCTGCAGTTATCCAGGGACAGAGAAACTGTATCTCAAGAAAGAACTTTTTTCCTGATCATATTCTCGTTTTGTAACCACCTATCACTCTTCTTTTCTCCACTCTAAGCTATAGTTATGTGAGTAGGTTCATACAGATGTGCATTTCCTTGAGGAGGAAAAAAAGAAAAGTTATGTTCCAGAAACCATGATGTGGCTTCTGGACTAGGTCTGTCTGGGTCAGGCTGTTGGTGCTACAGTCACCGTCATAGATACATGGGTCTGTGAAGAAGTATAAGTACAAGTTTCCTCTGCAGCAGTCAGGCAATGGGTCACTGAAGGGCAAAAAGCTTGGCCAAGGGATGTAATAGCTTGTCCTTCAGCTTATCATTTGGAGAAAGAGTGTGTGTGTGATGGGTTTACACTGGAAGAAATCACAAGAGACTCTGGTATTGCAAAATGAATTGTGGAAAATTGGCATGATGTCTTTTTCACTGACTACAGAAGTAAAATGCATGTTCTGATAATCCTGAAATGCTGCTCATATACATTTCTCTTTAATGTTTCCTGGATGGAAAGCTTAGGAAGTGTTGAAGCTAATCATATTCTTGTTGCCAGTTACTTTGACTGCCAACTCCAGCTCAGATTCTCTGAATAGACATAGCCAATTAGCAGGATTTCCCATCCTACCACTGGATGTAAGTGATTTCCAGCAGAGAACAACTTAAAGAGTTTCCTGCAGGATCAACAAACTGCCAACATCCCTTTTGGCAAATCTGGTAGCACTACTTCAAGAGCTGTGCTAAACTGGAAGCTATTCTCACCTACCATCCTGTCTTTGCTTTACAGATTTTTACACATTTTGGAGATGCTGGTAACTGCAACTAGGAAAGTAATGCTGTGGTTATGATTTAAGATACTGTTTCAGTAATATACTCTTTTGTTAGATAGATCATAGCACGCTGGTAGGTCAAGAAAGCAGGGGCTCTATCCAGAGAAAAAAGGGGTGTGTATATATATTCATGTACATTATATATGTGTATAATACACACATATGATTTTTTTCAGTCGTGTCTGTTCTGTTAAATTTAGACTGACAGTAAGTGTGCTTTGTGGCTGCAGTCTTGTAATGCTTACACAAGTAGTGTTTACTCATCCTAATCATCCTACCCAACTGACTGAACTTTCTGGTTTGTTGTTTGCTTGGTGTTCTGAAATGATGTTTGCTTTCGTTCAGAGCAACTTACTAAAATATATTTGTTGTTTACTCTTGATCTATACTTTATCACAAGTCTTTGCTTTAACAGTGAAAAGGATCTTAGTGTGGAAAAGGATCATTCTGGTAATAATGAATTGTTTCCAAATACACAGCAATAAAAAATAGATTTTAAATGGCGACACACAGCTATTGTTGCTAGAGATTTGAAAGTTTTATTTCATCGTGTTGTGATATAACATTTTTCTTCTATATATATTTTTTTTTTAAACTTGTTCTCAGGCATAGATTTTGCTGGTTTTGGTTTATCTTCTATCCTTACTAGGTTGCCAAAAAATAGTTTTACTAAATCAGGTCGAAACCTCAAAAATTAGTTAACTGCTTTGGTTTACTCTTTTTGTTTTACCTTGTCAAGCTTGGAGAACTCCTTTCAACACAATAGCTACTCTCCAGCATATTTGCATCAAGGCTAGAGATGCACGTGCTGCTTAATTAAATCACTGTGGTCAGTGTTTTAAAAGAAAGTAAAAGGAATATTTGTATTTTCAGAGGCTACTGTTGCCTTTAACTATTCTAGATGATTAAAATATCCAAGTCAATATTGCTCAATTAATTTCAGCGATAAGCTCAGTGGTCTGGAATCAGTATCTTATTTATTGATTTGGGTCATGCTCATATGTATGTAGAATACTTACTGAACCTATAGCAGCTTTTGGCAGTTTCCAAGTTACTGTTAATTAACCTCTCTGCTTAAGTTCCCCCAAGCTAAACTGTAGTTGATGAGTTATCGTGCTAAAAAAATAAACCCTGAAGCTATTTCATGAACATAGTCATTTAACCTAAATTAGATGCTCCATCAATGGGGCCAAATCAATTATTTAATGCCATATTTATATAGGTTTATTTTGTGTTTCGAAATACCTCAATATTCATATATATGAATCTGTAATTCTGGGAAGTAGAGAATCAGAAATGGGATAGGAAACCCTGATGTGCACGTGGATCTTTACAGAAATGGATGTGTCCATTGATCTAGCCATGAAGTTGTGGAACAGGGTCTGGTGTAGTGCCACTATTATGCATCTTTCAATATTTTTGCAAAATAATTGAAGTACTTCTTTGATTTTTCTCACTTCTTAAATCTATGTGTTATTTATATTGAACACTTTGGGCTGGGAAAAGAATTTCTCAGTTTGATGTGACTTATTGGAGTTATTTGCAGGGGTTTGTAATAATAGCATTGAACATATTTCCCCAAAAGGATAAGAACAGTACTTACCTGTTGTAGAGTTTAATTGAATGCTTAATTTATTCTTCAGAAAGTAGTCTGTGCTCTCCAGAGAACTGCTGGTGGAAGTTTAAAAAGTACTTTTTGTTCTCTGATCTTGGAGAACAAATAGCTGCACTGTGGTTGTTCAGATGGGAACAGCTGTTCCCATCCTTTCAAAGCAAGAGGAAAAAAAGCAGGACATCCTGGCTGCTTCATAGTATCAACCACTCAGGGATCTCATTCTGAGTGGAGAAGGTTCTGCATTTATAAAATGAGGACTGAAAGACATACTTAGTAGCTTTGACAGCATAGTCTTTGCACATAAAAATGCAAAGGCAAGAGTCTAAAAGGCAGGTCTGGGGAACATGTTTTTGTACAAAGCTGTCACTATTACCTCCAGACTTACAGTGATCTTAGAGTGTACTTGTTCAAATCCATTGAGCAGAATGGCACGTGGGAAGAATTTGGGGTTTTCTCAGAAATCTGTGAATCAGTTTGTACTGCATCCTCTAACTTTGGAGTGACTAAGAATTCCTGCTTTGTGCTGCTATTTATAATTTTGTTTTAGAGAAGGCAAACTGTATTTTATTGAGCTAGTATATACAACTGTGCAGCTCAAAACCCAAATGGACCTGAACCTGAGGTCTAAAACTTTATTTGATGGGATCTAAGGAAACGGATTCTAATCTACTTGTGCAGGCAGAACTGGTGACAATTTGATATAGCTTGGAATATTTGAGTCCCAGGTAAATATACTCTTTCTTTCTCATTGGTCAGGTGAGTGTACTAAAAAGTGGTTTGAAGACAAGTCCGTTAGCAGTACATTGCAGCTGGAGAAAGAATTGTATGCCTGACAATAGAGTGAATGGTGACGAGACTGACTTTTGAAGTTTTCAGTAAAAAGTAAAACCTGATGCACTATTGTTCAGATTCTTTCCTTTGCAAGCTTGTTTGTGTGGGATGCAAGGGACAAAAACCTTACTGCTGCAATAATTACTTTGTTTTTGCTGATGGGCTGTTGTGGAGGTCTTTTCACTTAGGGATATTGTGTCACTTGTCAGTTGGCCACATTCCTAAATTCTGCCTGTTCCATTGGCACTTGTTTTGCTGGAGCTGTTGCCTTTGATGTATTATGACTTAGTTTCTATGTTTAATAAATGTTGTATGTTTAGTAAAACTAACAGGATTTTGGTGGGAGAGTGCTTAGGCTGTGGAATGCTACTTGAGTTTCTGAAGACTTTGTTTCTGTACCAAGACTGACAAAATCCTAAGTAAAAGAGAGGCAAGGTAGAAGAAAATGGAACAGCAGAGATGTGCCACATACTGATGGAAAATGTGTAATAACCTTTAAAATTAAAGTATAAGGATTATCCCAACCTTTTGTTTACTATTATCATCTAGTTAGTTACTTCTAGACACTAGGTATTATTAAATGCAATTAGGTATATTTCACTTAAAAGAAATTCATCCTACCTCAGCTGCTTGAGTTTTGCTTGCTAATCCTTCTCAAAGTGCTCATGTAATATTGCTTGGTGGTTGTTTCTGATGGAGGAGAGCTGAGGATGAGGTCCCTGCCCATAGTCCAGCAATACTGAGAAGCTCTGCTTACCAGTTTCCTGCGGTTGCCCTGTGTCCATGCTGGGTTTTCTTTCCCCCCGTTTCCTTAAGTTCATGTTTGAGTTGCTTACAGATATGTCTGGAGAATCTTTGGGATCTGGCTGCAGGAGAAGAGTGTTTGTTTCTGTGTTTTTGCAGTAAAAGTGTGCAGGAGTCTTACAGACAAACTTCCTACTATGATTAGCTTTCTAAACAAAGGATCTAACGACCTTTTATCTTTGACAGCAATATAGGAAAACTTCTGTTGTTCTAAAGATTTACTGAGATGATTTTAAGTGATGTGTCCCATCATTTTAATTTGTTTTGCATATTGCTGTATGAAATAATTTAAAAATGAAATCTAGAAAAGCTGTCATATATGCCAGATTGTTCTTTAAATCAGATGATGTTCATGTCTTAAATTTTTATATTTTGATAATAAAATTAAATAGCTTTGCATGAAAAGTGAGCTGAAAGCTCCACTAAGAATTCTTATTTCCATGGGGACTGGAAATTACTGTGAAGCGCTCTGAATATTTTTAATAACCACCCTTCAGAGACAAAATTCAAGAATTAACAAACTAAATGCACCTGCCTTCTCTAAGTATTGCTTTGCTGTCTTTGCTGTCTTTTAGTATGGTTTTGTTTGTTTGTTTGTTTTTCCCCCATCATTTGCAAACATAAAATTAAATTATAATAATATTTGACAGCTGTAATAACAAGGATAACATTTCTTGCAAAATATGATAAATTATTACATAAAGTAGTAAAGTGAATTTGTGTTATATTTAATTGATTTTTTTCTCCAGCACTCTTAGTCAAATTTCTAATATTTACAAATCAAAATGCATGTTAACAGCTCCTACTTAATACTTCAGTTTTGTGTAATGATTGTTTTGTTGGAAATAATGAAAAAGGACTTTAGAGATTTTGTATTCTCTTAATCTCTTTTAAAACCCTCCTCCCCTTTTTATTTGCAAGAAGAGATAGAAATAAAAGTTTGCTCAAATTAAGATATTTAGAAAACATCCTGAACACCATGCAAAGTTTTTTGTGCATTCCCCTGGCACTGCTTTCTGCACTCTGAAGCAGGACAATGCAGATCAGTGCATTCATCCAAAGGGGAAATGATTTTCTAGAAAACCTAATTTTTTTAAGCATCTTCCCTAACATTTTTACTTGTTGTTATGTGTGGCTTTTGAAAGAAACATCGATCATCCAAATACCTTTCTCTTAAATTTACTTAGGATTTTGTTAAAGTTCTTAAATTAACTGAAGCTCTTTTACTAAGTATATAATTGCTCTGGAAGATGGGTAGATAAAGCCTGCAATACTGGCTCTGATAATCAGCGTAGAGTGAGACAACACCCCTTAGTATTTTTGTGACAGACTGCAGTGGTAACTTTTTAATAGTTTGCAGTTAAATAAACCTTTTGGTTTTGGTATGACAGTACTTTCACGTGGCCTGTCTTAAGGAGGAGAATTAAGACCAGTTATGTCATCTGTGAACCAGTTGCTTAAGCCTACTTGCAGCATAGGAGGGTCCAAGGAAGGAGCTCATGTTCAGTTTCTCTGATTTGATTAGCAGTGGCTTAAAGGCAAACTTGCAGTTTCTGAGATACTTCTAACTGATTTCTTACTTGTTGTGTGTCTGAAGGGAATAATTAGGGAGATTAACCCATAGGTTTCTTTAGGATTCTCATTTATTTTTCTCAAATGTACCATGTCATAGATTTAAGTAGTCATCTGAAAGCTTTTTGTCAACTGAATTGCATTTTCTATTGGCATTCACTGGGATAACAGAATATAAACAAAAAAAATGGTCCTGGGTACCTGAAGTGAAGTGTACCTGGCTGCACACTATAAAGATATGCTACAATTGAATACAGACTAGTTCTTTTTTGGTTACTCTGAGTCTGCAAGTGGTAGTGGCTGGTGACCTCAGATATATATCCTGGTAACAAGATGCCTGCTGCCTGTCACACAGCTCTGGGCTGATGCCAGAGGCTCTGCTGCTGGAGCCCATGTCTCAGCTTCCTCTTCCACCCATGGCATTTCCTCTTGCTGAGCATTGTGAAAAGGGTTCTTGGGGGAAAGAGCTTTGGAGTGATATGAAGTGTTTCTGCTTTTAGGACTTAAGGCATGCTAATTTAAGATGTTATTTCAGGAACACCTTCATTAATGAAGTCTTTTAGTAAAGAAGAAGCTATGAATGCATATAAGAAGAATAAAATATAGAAAGTTTTTATGCCAGAGCTCAACATTTAGGAGGCAGACCAGGAAGATGTGTTGTATCATACACTGTAAAAAGGCAGTGTGTTAGACTTACATCTTCAATCTGGAGTAATGAAGATATACTTTAATTCATTGACAATATTTTTGATGGTTGCTTTTGCAGAAAAGTACCAAGTAATTTAGATGTGATCTAAAAATCTTCTCAAATGGAGTCAAGTGTGCTGAAATAAAAAATACAGCTGAGAGACAAAATCAGTCATGCTCAGCATTTGCAGGCACACACAGTTGAAAACATTCCCTGAGAATTTACCATCCTACTGTGCAGGAATTACGTGGGAATGAAGGGCACAGTTGTTATTCAGTTGTATAGCTTTGATAAAGGTGGATAGATGCAGTTCCTGGGCTGACCATCACTGTTAATATAAAAGTCTATTCAGATAATCAGCTGCTAATATCTTGCTCCTTTGCAGTTCAGGTGGAAGCCACCTCTGAAAGTCGTACACAAATCCTCAGTCTTACTCATTAGCACAGATGCTAGTGAGACATCTCCTTTTTCTTCACCTATTGTTAATGTCAGAAACATATTCTTGTTTAACTGGGAATTTCCAGCTGCTTCTCTCACTCATACACTCTCCATTGTTATACATCTGTTTATTTCTAGTTCCTGCATTTAGCATCCTAGCTATTTTAGTAATGCACTTTCATGTGTGCTATAAAATACCAACTTTTTTCTTTTTTTTCAATAACATGTTGCTCTAAGTCAGATAATTTTTTTTTCCCTTTAACCCTTTCTTTATTTTTATACTTTTTTTTTTTTTCCATTTGCTATTTAATTTCTAGTCATATTATTATCTTTCACCACAGAACAGTGGAGCTTCTTCCTTTGATTTCATTAATGTGCCTCCTCCGTCAGGCTTTTCCTTTATATTCTTTTTGTCATCAGAATATCTGTTTTCTGGGGTTTCTGTTCCTGGGCTCGACACTTCAACCAGTCAATGGATGGGTTGGTCACAAGTTAGTGGGCATTGCAAGTAAAGGTAAAATATGATCTGCCAACTAAATGGCAAATCTCAGCCATAGTCAGAATACATGTATTTTCCCCACTGTAAAGACTAGTTGTTTAATAACAAAGATTTACATTAATTTATTCAAAATTACAGGACAGAAATACTGAAATGACTAAAGAAATTTAATAGAAAGTAAATTAGCACATGTATCTCGCTAACATCTATCTATTGTCTTCTTAAGTTTCAATATTTAGTAGGTGTTCAGTTTCTTAAGCAGGAATAAATGTTGGAAACAGTAGCCCGAGTAAGCTATTTTCCAATAAATAGGAATGTCTTCTCTGATTAAAGAATAATAATTGGCTTTTGTATGTTTAACAACGTGGCCCGGAGCAATTTTATAATAACCTTCTAAGTGCTTGCAAAAAACCCCAACCACACAAACTGACCCGTCCTCCAGAAAAGCTCACACTTTATTACTTACAACAAATGCAGTTACTGCATTTCTTAATTCATTTTAGTGAACTGTCAATAAATTTTGGTCCATTAGATGCGGAATTTAATTAGCTAGGATCATGATTTACGTGATTTCTGACTGACTTGCTGTTTACAATTTCGAGTAAACGTTGTCCTTGGCAAAATAAACATACTTAATTTATAGCCAGTTGTGAGCAATTATTTTTCATTTTGGTGACACTAAATGTCACTAAAATGCTGTCTGTTTTAAGGTTACAAATATCCTGCTCTATTGCCGGAGCCTCCAAATGTGTTACAGTAATATGGAGTCTGGGATCCCTGCGTAGCCAGGACACCCTGCAAAGACCAAGTGATTTATCACCTTAAGGAACTGAAGGTGTCAACTTGCCAAGCATTACATTTGTGTTGGGCTTAGAGCTGGGAATGAGGAGCCCGTTTCCTTTCCCAGCTTCCCCAAGACTGCAGTTCATCAGAGGTTTTAATGTGCCTTGGCTGATGGATGGTTATCCTGTTCTCATGCTTAAGGACCTCTGATCTTTTCTTGGAGACAAAATGGGTGAAAGTCTTTATATTTGCAAGGACTTTGCTGGAGGAAAATAAGGAACTGAGGAAAAAGGGAGGTAAAGGCAATTGCTGTGTTTTACAAAAGGACAAGGCAAGGGGAAGTATGTTTGCCCTCGGATTCTGTTCCTGATCTAGTTTCTAGCTTCTTTTGAGTTCCTTTTCAGTCTGTGTACTGGTTGCAAGGTATCTCTGCCTGTGCTGTCCCTGCTGTGGAAGTGCTGTCCTGGGCGCTGTTGGAAGCCCATTTGCAGGGTTGCTCTTTACTGAGGCTATCAACCAACTATGCTTCTGGACCTGTGCCAGCACTGATGTGCTCTCTATAGAGTTTTCATGGACCACCCAACACAGTTTTCTGCTAGGTCCAGTACTTTTGTGCCATTGTCCCTTGCAGGAGATAGGTGTATCTATGCTCACTTAGACGCATGCTGACCATTCAGTGAGAGGTGCACAAAGTGGACCTGTGAAAAGCGTGGTGATGCTGAGGGGGAGCTGAATGTAGCTGCAGATGCTTGATGTTACACACATCTTTACAGATTTGACATCCACCTGTGGTTTGTCATAATACCACATGTGCCAGTACAGCACTTCCTACAAGACCTGAATGGTTTCGATCCCAAATGGAATTCAGGGAAAACATCTGTCAGTTTAAGACAGTAGTGAAAGTATAGTACGTTTTTATAGTTATCTCTAAAGGTGAATGATTTGTGGTTTTCTTTTAGCCTTTAATAAAAAAAAAAAAGTATTATTCTGAATGCCCTCAGGTCTCTGGCCATGCAAATAAAATTCTGTGCTACACTTAATTCAGGGTTAAAACTTGCAGCAAACAAATTAGATTTTACTTTGTTGTTATGAAAATAGTATTTTTTCACAGTCTTGTTAAAGTTGCAATATTTTATTCCTGGAGAGGCCCAATCACTGAACTTTTCCACAGTACCATCTGTGAAGTATTTTGGAATACTGATGAACTTATGTTCAGGGAGTGCAGTTAGTCAAACCAAGGCGAGAGTTTGAGAGGTGGTCTTCTACTGAGATGTGTGAGAAATCTTTCCTGTTTGTGCTCAGCCACTTTGAGTCCAGAGCTATATATGTCATATCTTTGGTGCTTTGGATACTCGTTGAATTACTACCACTAGAATATGTCCTTTTAAATGTATATAATGTACAGTGTATCACACATTAATGTGGAGGAAGTACTGTCAATGAAAATAAGTTTCTGAAAGCCTAGTACATATAAAATGACAGTTGGTATAAGAAGGCTTTATGATGACTCTAGGCCTAGTTCTCTCATCTGTATTTATACCATTGTTACTCAGCACCCATTACACCAAATCCTGGTTTAGTTGAGAACCCATGCAGATCCCAGCTAGCCAGAGGGACTGTCACAGCACATGGTGACTTTTGGTCTTAGTGCTCTGAGATGGAGAGTAAGGAATGGAGTAGTGGAAAATGCAAATCTCACTTTTTTTTTTTTTTATGCTGAACTTCCAAGAAGTCTCTCCTTGTTTATGGAGCTGGTGGGTACTTGTATCTGGGGATTGTTCCACAAGAAACTTCTGTGGAGCTCAAAAATGTCCACCACAGGAGGAAGCTGTGTGCTGAGATGACAGAGCAGCCCTTTAATGCTGGACAGGATCTTGATGGGCCCACTTCTGTGAAATCTCAAAAGTTTGTAGCAGGTGAAGCCTGAGAGGAATGAATAAGAAGTTAAAAATAGGAGGCAAGAATTAGATATTAATCTGTAAAATAAACATGAAAAAAGATCTATAAATATAGTAGCTTAACAAAATAATATGACTGCGAGGAAAGGAAAAGATTTTGAAAAGGCTGTAGAAAATTGTGAAAGAAAAAGGTATGCATTTGTGCTAAATATTAAGGCAAGACTTGTGTCTTTCTACAATAGAAAATAATTGCAGCGGTCATATATAGAGGGTACATAGAGGTAGGGATGGTGTTGTTTACTACTCAGTTTATTCTCAGTTCAGGTGAACACAGTAATACAATTTTAAGACTGCACTACTTTTTATGGGAAAGAAGAGTCTCAAAAAATTAAAAGCAAACTACAGAGCTTTCTGATCTTACTCTGGGTGAACATATGGTACTGGTGTTTCAAGACCTGTCATAAGCTACACTGAGGAATAAAGACCTGAGAAAGATTCCAGTCTGTCTTGAAACAGAAAAATAAAATAGGATTTTTTTTTTCTTTTAAACACATCAAGAATAACAGTACCTCATAAAGAATAGAAAATACAGGATTAAATCCTTGAGAAATTTAATCTACTGGAAGAGTATGAAAAATTCAGTTTTCCTTCAACATAGAAAGTGAGAACAGACCACAGTACAGATTGCTAAACTGTTAAGATCAAGAGCAAAAATAATCCAAAAGACAAGGGGGAAGGAAGATACGAAAAACATTAATAATAAAGTTATTGAAGATTTGTGCTACTCTGAACAGTAATATGCAAGGAAGAAAGAATTATGACAGGAAGCTAAAATTTTATTTCCCATCTTGATGATAAAGGCAGCAGCAGGAAGGACATATTCTGAAGCAAACAGAAAGCAGCAGGTAGAAGGTGAGAGAAGGAAGAAAGTGTGTGGGGAGGCAAGTGGATAGGAATTGGTGTCAGGGAGAGTCCATGACTTGATTGCTAGCGTGGTCCATGGGATACTGCAGAGCCCCTGCCTGGCTTTTTAGGGGCAACCATACAGGGTTCATTTGGCAGAGGTGAGCTGTTGGGGAAAGGAGAAAAGGTGACAGGTATAACAACAGGACATGGATAGGGGTTTGGACTATGGGTTATGGGACTAGAGCTACCCAGTAATACCTCCAGGGACTGAGCAGGGTTCTGTGACTTATGTAATTTTATCGCAGAAAAATAAATCTATGGAGTACTGACAGAGTGTAATTATAGGTAATTCATTGTTGATGCTTCCCCTTGTAAAAGGAGCAAATTAGAACAATCTAAAAACCTCCTGAAACTGCAGAAGGCTTCTCTCATAGGCCCTTTCATTCCTGGAATTAAAACTTAAGCAAATGGTTTTTATTTGTTGGGTTTTTTTTTTCTTTTTCTCTCTTTCTTTTTCTTTAAAACAAAAGAAAGAAAGAAACAAACAAAACCCCCCAACAAAACCAACCAACCAAAAAGAAACCCAAAAAACCCAAAAAAAAACCCCCCAACACCACCAAAAAACCAAATCAACTATAAGCAAACTAGAAATAAAGTTATTGCTTTTCAAAGTGGTGAAGAAAAAAACAACCTGTGATGTTTATCTGAAAAATTATGTGTATGTCTGCAAACAAAAGACTTTCAAGGGGTTATATATGTAACTGAGAACATATATGTAATGAGAAAATGACATAAGCATTTATGTAAACAGGTAAATATTAAATGTATATAAAAGTGTTTGTGTTGAATAAAGAAATACAATATTAGAGTAGGATTTTAGTACAGACAGACTTCTAGCAAGAAAATTAAAGAAAATATTATTGATATAAAATTTCTGACAAGACAGCTAATAATTACTTCATAAAGGTAACAGATAATTTTTCACAATGTTAATCATGAATTATGAGCTGTAGAGAAACTCAAATCCCAAAACAGCGATTAAGATAATTACAGTATCTTAAGTATCTATCCACTTATTTAGAAATATGAGAAAAATAAATCTTAGTTACATCATAAAGTACTACATGGATTCTTGGGAAAGGATCTTTAGGCAAATAAGGTAGCAGACCTAGGTATCTTTTTATCTTCATTTTACAGGGCACCGAAAGAAATTTGAACTACTGCATTGATAGATCTCTTTATGATGATCACTCATGGAGAAGGCCTCCTCTCTTTGAAGGAAGGATTTTTATAATAGCTAAAAATGAGTGACCTTGACTAACTGCTTAGAATATAGGTCTCCATCACAATTAAATACCAATAGAGGGATTTTTGGCAGTGTGTTAAAAGATAAGTTAGAAAGTATTTTAGTTAGAAACATGCACCTAGATCAGTTGGGATTTATTGTAGGCAGACTACTTGCAAACACTATTCTGAGAGCCCTGAACCTGATGTATAAAAGGCATAAACTAGTTATTTTATGTGATGCGGAGTATGTCTTTATTTGGACAGAATGACAATATATGTACAATGTATTAGGCAGGCACACGCTTCAGCAATACATTTAACAAGAACTAATAAGTAAAAATGTGGAACTTTGGAGAAAAAGGTCTTGTATTTTCCTTAAAAAATGTGCAAGTTTATTGCTGAGGGATGTGCATAGGAAAAAAGAGCAATGGAAAATTCAAAAGGGGGGTGAGAAACTGGAACAATGAGAAGTGGAATTGAAATCGATACAATCATTAATATAGAACTTTTCAAACTATGTTATTGCTGCTGACCATCCAGAAAGATGTGAATGCACGTTATCCAACATTGATGGATTAAATGTGTTTGAAGATCTATAAGAATTGGAACAAAATAGTAACTCTTGAGCTGAATAACAGTAACCAGTTTTTATTTAAGAGTGCTCCTCTCTACATTGTGTTGCATGACTCAAATTTGGAAACTCGTCCATTCAGTCATATGAAATATCTTAGTGTTTGGTGAAGATGGGATGGAGTTCACCAATTCCTAGCCTGTTTTCTTCTTTATAATTTGATACTTCTCTTAGATGCTTTTTTTTTCTATTGCACTACATTTTCAATAGCTGAGATTTAATTTTCAGTTGTCTTTCCTAAGTGTTCTTTCAAGTTGTTACTACTCATGAACATTCTAATATGTTCCTCTTCCTTGATTATGTTTAATTTTGGATGGCTGGATATAGTTTAAAAAGAAAGAGGCACAACCTTCATGTCTCCCTTGACTAGAAGTGCACCTTGTTGAGGTTTTTTTGGTAAGGTATAATTTTAAGACACACCTTGCTCTAGAATAGATTTGTTTCATTATGGATGGTAAAGGCTGGAGAATGAGCTACATCTTAGATCCTGAACTGTCAAAGTGTTTTTATAGCACTAATTTGTGATACTGTTATGAGAAAATGAGGTTGAATATTGTCAAAACTTTAAAGGTTAAGATATTAGGTGGACTGAGTGCGTGCAGAGGTGGATTTTCAGATGAGATTAGCTTCCATTTCCTAGTCCAGTAGACCATAACTCATCAGCTTGCTTTGTATTTTCCTTTTCATTTTAGGAGAGCAGATGGTTTCTTTGACTGGAGTCTGTCATTGCAGTCAAAAGAGTTAGAATATCTAGCCCTGTTATGCCTATAAGGGACATGTGCATGTTTCTGTGTGCTTTTACAGACAGCAGACAGGAATAAGCAGCATTAATTTGGTGTATCAGGTGTCCCCTGCCTGCCTACTGCACTGTGAGCTTGTATACAAAAAATATGAACACTCTTCAAAACCGAAAGGCAATAAACTATAGAAAGTTGGCATCCTTCTAGTGAAAAAGGATCCTATAGAGAAATTAAAATGTAAAGTATTTCAAAAATATTTTCAGACCTTTTTTTAGTAGAGGATGGATGAGCTGAGGCAGATGTCAAGAGAAGTGTATTTTACACCTCAAAAGCTGTCACAGAAGAAGTGCTAGCCTGTGGTTCAGTCATGGAATATGAAGATAGCAGATGGTGTCAGAACACAGATATCTGTCAGAAAGGGGGTTGAGAAACAGAAAGCTTCAAATAAGTAACAGTTTTGACTGTGTAGGTTTTAGAAGTGAGACAGGGAAAGGTAAAATCAATATGTCACATTGTAGACAGTCAGTGAAAAATGCACAGTGAGTTTAACATCATCCTAATGAATCAGTCAGCAAACAGCCAGGTTAGAATACTGCTTGCGAGCCAAAGAAAAGGGCTGGTTGAAAACCCATATAAAAAGGAATTTCAGCACGTTTGTCCCTGTACCTATGAGTACAGGTGCTGGTGCTACTGCCACAAGGATGCTGAAACTGAATCAAGATGGAAATGGAAGTTTGTATCATGTCCATCTCTTTCCTTTCTGCATAAAAGATGCAAAAAAAGCCCCCAACCTTATGATTCTTCACATTGTTTTGTGTGTCTGATTGGGCCTCTGGGGTATATGGAGACATAAATGAGAGAAATTGCTAAACTGAACCAGAAGACTTACTTTTCCCCCACAAGAGGAGTAAAACACTTTTGGTGTTTTATTTCCCTCAATTGCAAATTCATCCTGCTCTTTTATTTCCATACCTGAGGATGAGCTACCGAGACTGTGGGTGGGCTTGGTGAATCATTAGTGTTCTCAAACCCAGATTTGCTTTATAAGACAGTGTAATGACTGTAATTGTTATTTGAAGTATAATTTAATAATTTTAAGTGTTTTTATAATATTGATAGCCCCTGAAACAGTCAGGCAGTTAGACTAGTTGATCATTGTAGGTCCTTTCCAAATGAACTATTCTGTTCTGTTACATTAATATCAGAAGGGACTAGGCATGTTGGAGGCCAGAAAACTTTGTGCCTTGATGTTTTGCACCTATCTCTCACATGCCATGCAGTGGTCGTGGGCCTTCCAGTTGCCATTTGAAACTTGCTCAAAAGCAGCTGTAGTAAATTTCTATATTATCTTTATGAATGAAACATAAAAGTGTATATCCAAAACCCGAACCAGATGAATTATGACTGTAGTAGTACAAGGGAAAGCTTAAAAAAATATTACTCAGGATGCCATTCTTAGGTGAGTATCCCCAGAAAGGCAAAAGAGCTGTGTTTCACTTATATTTTGTTCCCATGGGACTATCTAGTCTTGACCTTGTGGAAGACTTGCTGTGTAAGTTATCCCATGATATTAATAATTTATTCCCTCCCCCTCCCCATTTATATCAGTCTTTTGTCTTTCAATAGACCTTTCAGAGGAAAGTTTTTATATAAAAAGACAATAAAATCAACAATAATGCTTTTTTTTAAACCTTTAAGCAGAACCTAATCCAAAGGTCAATGCATTTGTCAGTGTAATACTTAAATGTAAAGGCAGTAATTTAGTTTCCTGCTACAGGTTATAGTTCTCTATTATGCTAATAAGACTTGATAACTAACATCTATTGTGTTATAAATGCCATGAAATTAAATATGGATTGTAATAAAAAAATACAACAAGGTTATTTTAAAATACATTATTCAACATCTGGGGATTTTTGTCTTCTATTTTGATTATGTATTGACAGGTAAAATTATTGTAAATCTTTCTTAATTGTATATATTTATTCAAAAACTTTAAAAGTGCTATTGAATTAATTTATAAAAAAGAATTGGTAATTATTTAAAAAAGGTATTTGTAATTTGATTGCAGTAGCAGTTTTTTCTAAATCTGTTATCTTGAAATATCAGATGGCACTATAAATGTTCAAAATGGATGCAGGGGCAATTTTTACTTTGGGACAGAAGAGAACATTCTGATCAAGTCTTTGAGTATTAATTCCCTCCTGTGCTACATGTGGCTGTCACCCTTACAAGCAGCAAACCTGGCACTGCAGCTTCCTGGAGCAGTACACACCAGAACACAGTGATGTGGATGTCCAGCAGCTAAAAAGTCTTACAGCTGCCACTAAGTGTATGCAAATTCAATTAGTTGCTCTGATGCAGTAGTAAATTAATAGTTAGGGAAAGTCTCATCTCTACAGTGATTTGGAAATACATAACCCAAAAGGTGGAAATAAATGGTGTTTTAAATACAGAGGAGCTTTATGTCAGCAAACAGTTAAACTGCAGTTTGAGAAAAGCATCCCAAACTGAGAAGACAACCTTCCTTGCCAGGGAAATATTCCAGCCAAAGCTACTGTTAAAATAAAAAGTAGTTCCTGTGAGTCACTTTTCATTAGGAACCACAAATAACTTGTCCATGGTTGAGACCCTAAAACTTGGTTCAGTCAGTGTCCTGCATCACGTGAATCTCAGGCCAGTGCTCAGGTCTCTGGAGGTGCAGTGACTGATGGAAAGTTCTCCCTCAGGACTGCTAGCCCTGCTGCCAAGTTTGTACATCTAGCCATAAGGTTCACAGCAAATCTGCGTTGGCACACTTCCTGTGAAAATAATATCCTAGACATGAAAGAGAGGCTAGCTGGCAGCTTTCCCAACTCTTCTATTTTATCTTGGGGTTTTATGAGTTTTCTTAGCACTCTGTGTGAAAGCTTCAGCTAGTTGGGGTTTTATTGGCTTACCTAAATTTCTCTTTTCCTTTAACAGATATATTTTCATATTTATGAAAAAAAGTTTGGTGACATAAACACTTGAAAAAATCCACTTTCAAAACCCAAGAATTAATTGATTTATTAATGTTATGATTTGAAGCATTTTTGCTGGAAATATTTTGTGTGCCTTATGGCAAAAGGAACAAGGAGGCAGGAGAAGGCAGGTGAGCAGAGCTGTATTACATCTAGTTCTCCACTGCTGTCTTACACAGCAGTCACAATATCTCTCTGATTTATACCCAGCAGCTATGAATAATGGAGCTGTAGCCAGTTCCCTGTGGCCACCTCTCCCTACTAGTTTTGAGTACGGTCAGATGCAGTGACAAATCAGAGCAGTAAGGTTCCATTTCTAAGTAATATTTGCTGAGAAATTCACTGTTTGTTGGAAGGAAGGAGTTGATGCTGAACCTAAGTGTGGAGCCAAGATACAGCAGTTTAATGACAAGACCAGTTGCTTGATCTTAGTGACAGGAAAGGGTCCAGTCAGGATAGATTCATACACTGGATAGTCTTTCTTAGGAAGCTGATGAAACCATCAGCTGTGTTTCTGTGTGTATTGTAGAGGGATTTTTTTACATTCATGTCACATTTCTGTGTTGATTTTCTTAAAAAATTAGGGTTCTAAAGGTAAGATGTGAAGTAGGCAGAGCATTTCTAGGACTTTTAAAAATGGTTTTCATGTGTTGTGAGCTAAACTTCTAGTAACTTAGGATTTTATCCAGAGAGATCAATGCTATGCATAACACACTCCTACAGTGCTCATCTGCTGTGATGAGAAATACTGCAGGAAGCAAAAACTGTCTACAGTGCTTTCTTGTGTATACCTTTCCCTTAAATTATATTTAAACTCACTGTAAAAATTTTTGGTGACCTATAGCTAAGGAGCAGAAAGTTTTCACAGTATAGAGTGATTTGGGTACTTTAAATAGTAAAGAGTAATTCAGTACTGGCAAAGTTAACATAAGGAAAGCTTCTCTGTGTATGTCATGATGGTATGCTGTTAGTGTTTAATAAGTGTTGGTGAAATGACTGAAGGCATTGTGAAGAAGGTCTATCAGCATAGATTGTGTGGAATTCAATGCAAAGACACCTGCAGGCAGGAGAAACGGTCTGGTGGAAAATACAGAGTCTTGCAGCAGAAGAGGAATAACTTTCTGCATTGGTGACCAGGAAGGTGTTGGTGTTGTTTTTTTTTTTTGGTTGGGTTTGGCTTTTTTTTTTAATTATTTTATTATTATTATTATTATTTGTTTGTTTGTTTTTGGTTTTGTTGTGTTGTTTTGTTTTGGTTTTGTTTTTTGGGTTTTTTTTACTTTGTGGTTAGGCACTGAAAAAAAAGTTGCTTGGAGAGGTTGTGGAATCTGAATCCTAGGAGATAATAAAAACTCAACTGGATGTGGCCCTGAACAACCTGGTCTAGGTGACTCTACTTGAGCAGAGGAGTTAGACTATGTGATCTCAAGAAATCCCTGCCAACTTCATCCACTCTGTGATTCTGTGGGTTCCACTTTTTAGTGCTAGTGATTAACTGCTGCAAAATATTAGACATTTTTGGCACATCAAACTCTACTCATGTGACTGTCCCTGCCCAGTATAATTATGTATTTAACTAAATCCCCTGAGCTTTCTGGTTTGCTAAAAAAAGACCTTAGGTTTTCTTGCAAATATTAGTTACATCTTTGCTTGCTTACATCTTTCAGTTACATGCTGCAGACACATTACAACTGGGACAAAATACTGGCAGCCCAGAGACTGTCTACTGAATTTTAAGAATTGAAACCCCAATTTAAACATTAGTCACATACACACATGCTCTCACTCTCTCAAACTTGCACAAATCCTAGTCACTCGTAGATGAAAAAAACTTGTCACCTCTTCATTGAACTGCTTTTTTTTCTTTCTGAGGAAAATAAAATCATTGTTGTGACCTGCACCAGAAAGCTGAAGAGCGTGCTGACAAACCCTCTCCTCGTCTGCTCTTGGTGTGTATACTGTTTAATTCTTCAGTGACAGTTATTTTATTTTCTCTTCCTTTTAATTAACATTTCAGTAGATACTGCCAAGGTTGTTTTCATGGTAGGCTGAATCTGTTTACTGATAGTCCCTCTGGTTTGCCCCATTTTTTAAATTGTCTTGTAGCAAAACATGACTTCCTCAATCATACAACCACGTTATCTACACATTCTCTAAGTGTTTACTGCATAATGATATTTCAGCCAGATACAGCTGAAACTTAAATATATGTAAATGTTACAACACAATCACTGCTCTTATAATTCAAATGGAAGGCTGAGAAAGTTCTGCTCTTGGCTGTGTCACAAGCTTCTAAAGGTGAAGCTGCATAGGTCAGTTGTCTTCTCTGAGCTTTATTTATCTCCATATATTAGAAAAGTATCAGGCTGACATCTTATGATTATGGTAAAGCTTTATTTCATAATGCTCACTGAGCATCAAGGACTATTATATTTACTATGGAGATCAAAACCTATATGATGGTATTTCTACAACTTGCTGGTAGGATTTGCATGACCTGTAGCATCCTGTGCTGATAATAGTGGCATTAATATTTGGAGGACATAATTTGACAACTTATTGCTCTCATCAACCCTGGACAATGCATTTATTTGTATTAAGTGACTTCAGATGTGACTTCCCAGAAGCTTTAAGATGTGTTATTCAACCTCCGTCTCTCCTATTAGAGGAAAGCATGCAGTTGGAAAAAAGTAGAAGTTCCTTCCAACAAGAACAACTTCTCTAGCACTCACTGATTCTGAGTGAGGTGCAGGAAAAGATGAGACAGGACACTATGGCATGTGCTTTTTTTTTATAATCCTTCTATGAATCCCTCTAAATAAGGCTTATGCTATCCTAACGCTTAGGAGAGAAAAAGGATCATCAAAGTGTCCATTTCACCTCTGAACACATGGCTTAATTTAGTGCCTGACTAAATTTAATCTAAACATGGGTGGAAGTGGGGGGAAGATAAAGATTTAAAACTCAAACTCCTCACACACCCCAGCCAAACCCCAAAACCCTCACAAGAAACCCCAAACAAAACAAAAAGCAGCAATAGAGGCAGCAGGCCATCTTTCTGGGGTGCCTAAAAATAACCTTTCCTGACTATATCTGATAGAAAACTTATTTAGTAGCATATGTAAAAGTATGGAGTCTGGGGGATTTTGTTTTCAGGTTGTTCAGAAACACTATAATAGTTTGTGATCATATTTTGGTTACAAGTACCTTGTCTGAGAAGCAGTTGCCTAGACTATATTTTTTGGATACTTTCTGTCTGTTTTTGTCATTAGTATTATATGAAGGTACCAAAGAAGAGAGAAAACATTCAAACCAGGCCTTTTTGCAAAGAAAATCCCAAGGAGAATTGTTTGCTTCCTTCCTTAGTCTCATGATTATCTTGTATTTCCAATAAGCAATCTAAATCAAAGTAATCTAATTTAAAACTGGAGGCAAGATTGTTAGCTGATGTAAATACATGCCGTTTAAATTAGCACTGCTCTATATTGGACAATAATTTGAGTGTAGTTTATGATGGAAAGAAACAAGATGAGAGTTCAGAATGGAGTGTGTACAATGTGGAAGTGTTTTCTTCATATGTAGTGGACTTTTGAGGTTTGTAAAGCTGGACCACTTGAACATCTTGTTAGGGGAACGGAAGAGTTTCTGCTGCTTTTACAGTCATATTACACTATTGCTTTCACTTCTGAGATGTTCTTTAGAAAGTTAAAAATGCATGTCTTCCTTCTGTGGTCAGACTGATTGAAATGCAACGTTACTGCTTGACTATTGCTACTACTGTCCCTATGAATTTTTAAGATGTTAAACAGAAGGGCATGAATAATACCAAGTCAAAACTTGGTTTGTACATCATAGAATATTCGCAAATAACATTCTTCCCTATTTGCTCAGTCCTGATCCGACTTTTTCTCCCTGTTGCATCGCTATTACCATTTCAAAGGAGAAAAGAACAGAGAGAATTCACAATACGCATTTCTCTTTCACTTTCTCTTTAATAAAATGCAAACAACTTTATTTTCCACGAGGCTATTGCTGGATTAATTCTATTCAAACAAATATTCGTACACATTAATTATTGTTAAATTTAATTATTAATTGAATTATTAAGAAACAGTTCTCTGTGATTCACAGTGCCTCTTGATCTATCCAACATGGTTATAAATAAAGAAGGGTGTGAGAAAGTACTGCAGAAGTTCCTGGTTAATGTTAATACGAAAGGACTTGCCATGGGTTATTTGCATTAAGTAATGATGACCTGAGATCAAAGTCAGAGCTCACTAAAACTTGAGATTCCAAGGTAGCCTAATTCTGAGATGTCTACTTAAATCTTCAGAAATCAAATATAAGCTACTGTAATGGTCTATCAAAACTGTCAAGCTGGCTCAGCAGAATGAGTGATGTGTTTAAGTCTGATCACTTTCAAAAGCTCCATGAAACTGGAGTAGTTCCATCCAAATGGCCACAAGCGACTTCTGTATCCAATTATTAAAAACAAGCTCAACAAAAGCTGTCAAGTGCTGAATTGTGTTTTGGAATCATGCTGCAAAGCGATAAAATGATTACCCTTAAAGAGAACTTTGTATATAGATTTATAAACATTTCTTTTACTTAGAAATTCCAAAGCACTAATTAATTATCAAAAGGAAGTAATTCCAATTTTAGCTCACACAGAGACTAGAAGTTTAAATGTTACTTTTGTCGACAAGTTTTCAACAATACTGTAAAGTGTGCAAGCACAAAAGGTGAGGATTTAACATTAAGCAAAGCCTGACAGACTGTGAGTGCTCACAAAGCTGCTTTTGTAGAAAATCAGTGATTATGTAAAATTAATTAGTATAATTCTGATCAGTGATTCTCTCTCAGCAGTAGTTTAACTGGAATTAATAATCAGCTATGCTTTGTATTTTTAAATGTATGCTTCTGACTTTACTGTGTGCATTAAAAATAGAGCTGAAAGAGTTTTTTATGGAGCCTTGCTCTTATCTCTTTAAAAATAAAGGCAAAGACAAGCTTATGAGAAGAAATTTAATTAAAGTCACAGATGAAATTAAAGAGGGTGGGAGAAATGAGGACAGCAAAGATTTCTCTCTTCTCTCCCCTTTAGAATCTAAAGCACTGAGCGTAATGAAATCAGGGAGTAGGGGGGGAACTGAAACCATTTTCATTTTAATTCATAGAAAGCTACCTTTAAAAAGTTTGATTCAACTGAAGTTTCCATTTTCTAGGCCTTTTGGAGCTCTGCTGAGACTAGGTCTCTCTCATTCTCCAGCTTTTGCAAAGAATGGTTTAAACATAGAAATAGGAAGTTTGGAAAATGTAATAAAGATAAATTTCTGTTACAGGTACTCTGGTCAGCAGTTTTAGTCTATTAATGACTTTTAAGGTAACTTGCTGTTTTTCTTTTTGCAGTCAACAGAGGCAAAAGAAACTGTTCATATTGAGGAAAAAAAAAAATTAAGAAAGAAGATATAAGTTGAAAATGTAAATGTATCCTGTTAGAAACTGGGGGTTGAGTGAAAAAGTAAAAAATACATTATTTTAAAATGCTTTTGTGGAGTGTTGTGACTTTTAAGGAGATTTGACCTTTTCTAGCTTAATCTTTAGATTTTTTCAGGAAAATGGATTTTAAAAAAATGAACAGTTGCTTTTGGGGCACTCTGAAATAGATGGTGCTCATTACAGAGACTGATTCAACAAAGAAATTTTTTGTGTGTTTTGGTGGCACAATAAGATGTATTCAAAGAAAGATTTTACAATACGTCTATAGAAGAATAGACTTTATTTTAATATTTCATTTTCAAGGGAAGTTGGATCTTTTAGAAGACAGGATAAATGATTGCTATATTTAAAAGCTAACAGCAGCAGTTCAAAATTATTCATCAGCTTTTATTTTACTATATCGAGTCTTGAGTGTTTAAAGGGAGTAGTAGGTGAAGGTGAGCTTTATCTTCAAGTTTCTGTAATATTGTTTTCTTAGCTAAGACAGAAAATAGTACACAGGTTAGGAGAAGCTGATGGCTTTCTATATTTATTTGCCACTAATTGATTTTTCAGAATCTAGAGCGTTAGGAATCCTTTAACCCTTGGACTTCAAAGAATTATTTCTGTACCAAGATCTAAATTTTTCATGCTTCTTCACATGTTTCACTTGGATGACTATAATCTAGTGTGCCTGTTAAGTTTTGTCCAAAATCGTGTGTGGTAACAAAATTACCGATGTTTTTTAAAAATACATTTCATGAAGTAGGAGATGATGTTTTATGTCTTTTGTAAAGAGATATAGTCAGAATAGAAGGCAAACTTTTGTGAGCAGAAACATTTATTTTGTCTTTGATTCCTGATGTTAAAATAGTTGATAGTGTTGGGCTGTATGGTAAATGGTATGAAAAGTTGAGTCTTGTAAATACTATTAAAAACCACAGTGCAAAACATTCATAAGTACTTAGAACTGAGTTTTTGGTTACATGGTAGCATCCACAAGGAACAGCATGGGCTTGCCTTGGGCCTTATGGGGAGCTCTGGCAATACTGGTGAAGCTTGATACAGGCTTTTAGATACACCCATAGTATATGAGATTAAAATATCCTTAAAGTGTTATGGATCAATTTCTGGCCAGTGTGTGTTTGGAATATGTCCCTTGATAAACATATGTAGGTGTTTTATGTTGCTGAAGCACAGATCAGAGTAAGTAGTAAATATTTACTATACTACTATAAATTCTAACAAGGCATTTGGCTATCATGTTTGTGAACTATCTAAGGATCTTTTTGGAATAAAAGCTTTTATTCATGTAATGCACACACTATTTCATGCTTTTATCAGCTGCTTAAACCCTGCTCAGACTTCTGGAGCATAATTGGTGTCAGACTGCATTTGAGGCAAATTATAAACATCTAAAGAATATATCCAACATTGATAGCTTAGAATTTGGCTTATCTAACTTTTTTTGCTGTACTGTGTGTCTCATATTTACTACTTGCAATAATTTTACTTTTAGAAGCTTCACTACTTAGCCAGTGGTTTTCAATAGATAACAGTTCATGTGTTATAGTACAGACTACATCATGTGGATAAATCACACCTTAAGATTTTGATGGCTTTTCAGTCATGGATTAAGCTAAAGGACGCTTAACCATTTTTAAAATTTCTTGTTTGCCTTTGTCACTTAGATGAATTTTTATTACACTTATTAGAACAAACAGAACTAGAATATTTTATGGAAGACATTTCCTAGGACATTTGTGTTGTCTTCTCTCTGTATAAATTCTGAGCTCTGTAGCTAAGAATTTTTCCCTTGGAATAGCTGTCATCAAGAGAAGTTTTCTTGATTAAATTTTTTTTAGCACATCATACAAAGAAAACACAGTTGGTTTTGTTGTTTGTTTTTTTGTTTGCTTTGTTGAAGTAAAGAAATAGCAACAGAAAATGCGTTGGCAGAAAAATGATACTGCTTTGGTGCTTCACTGAGTAGATTTGTCATATTTTTTGTGTGTAGATATTTGAAGAGATGTGTTACTTCTGTGGCATATCCAGTGACGTGTTTCCTCTTCTGAGTTCTGTGTACCAAATAACTGTGAGGTCTAGGGAATATTTTAATCTATCACTTGAGCCAGCTGAGCATAAACTTAGCAAAGATCTCTATGAAACACTGGATGTTTCAGGTGCCCTGCCTGAGTACTTCATGCTATGTCATAACTGTAGACACTTAAGCTGTGCTGAACAACATGGAAAAGTTGTCAATGATATATTATCACTGTTTATTTTCAACACCTTGTTCCTTGATGAGGAATGGTATGATATCAGCCTAGAAGTGAGGTTTTTTCACTGAATTTGATGTGGTCAGTTCCTATATAAAAGCATGTTTTAACTCTGTTCAGAGTAATTGCCCCTGAACAAAATATACACATCGTAAAAAGCTCAAATGTTTTGAACAGTATGTAGAACATCTCTAAAGAGCGTGCAGAGTTTTTTTAACTGTTCAGCTCCTGTTGGTCTGCCACTTTTTAACCTAAACTTCAAAGTAATGGTAGTTGAGATGACATTTTCAATGAATCTGATTTGTTTGTATGATCATAAATAGTAGGTATAAGTCAGTCTCATAGTAGTCACTTCCATCTCTAAAAAACCAAAAGTTCAGAGTGAAAATAGAAGACAGGTGCTTTGAAACTAATGCCCTTAGTGACTGTTCTGACTTACTGTACTCCATCTGCTCAGTGCTTTTAATTAAAATAAAATCTTCCCCTGGGCATTTGGATATATCTTGGCGAGTAATTTCTTTTGTTTCTTTGCTTTCTTATGTTTTCACACTCTGTCTTCATCCTCTTTTCTTGCATATTGAGTGGAAACTCCTTATAGTAGAGGCATGTAGTGGGTTTTAAAAATAATAAGTGGATAACATAAAGGTCAGTGGAGAATCCTGTTACTTAATCAGAGTTGCTGTGTGCAACTAAGATGGACAATAGGGATAACAATTGTACAGGAATGTTTTTGTCCTGCCATAGGACACAGAGAGCTGAAAATGGAACAAAGATGAAGCATCCCCTTTAAAGTGATCTGCCATATTGAAGAATTTATTGAAAAAAATGAACTATTTCCCAGCAGTACTGAGAGGAATAGTCATACAAACTTTTCCAAACGTTATTCTGCAAATGTCATTCTAAACAGACGTACTCCTATGAAAAGTAACCTGACATTTATAACTCCACTAAATAATGCAACAAAAGAATTTTCAAGGTTCATGTGAACCTTTCCACATGCAGACTTTGCAGTTTCTTAAATTATTTACCATGTTTAGAAACCATCTCAGTGAATCAGGTTTTTGAAACACAAAGCAAATATTAACTGTTGAGTTATGTGGGAATTGTGAGTGTTTCTCAGAAAGAAGATGATGTAAATCTGGTGTGACTTGTGGTTTTACAAAACAATGAGGCAAACTTCTTTTCCTTTTCTACCAGTACAAACGTAAGCACTTGAGCTTATTTTTGTCAGGTAAGATAAGGCTCTCTAAGTATTTTTACATTAAGTTGGAACATCATGGTAATATTTCAGTGACAGAAAAGAAATGAGTGGCTGATTCTCTACAGTCCTGTACTAGAGTGCACATATTTGATACTACCAGGATAAAATTTCCTACTTATTGTGGGCAGAATCTGTATGTTTTAATGAAAGTGGTTATTACTTGCATTTTAATGGAAGTAGTTATCATTTGCAGTTTAATGAATAGTTATCAAGAATGCGATCGTTCATGATCTTGTTACCTTGTCTTATATATATTGGAGGCCGTTATCAACTTGCTTTAGTCTGACCAAAGTTAATGAGTTATTTACAATGAATGGCCTCATTACAGAAAAATCTCTGCTTAGTTTTAATTTTTAAATATCTCTTTGTTTTGACAAAATGTGTGAGTACCTATATATACATACAAGCACATATTACAGGGATTTTTATGATACATGAAGTATTTGGCTATGGTCAACAATACTGTAAATATTCTAGAAATTGCTAAGGCATGGTCAAAATTATTATTTTTATTTTAAGAACTAGGAGGAATGCCAAGGTCTTTCACTTATAAGAAGAGTATGAATATCATACCATAAACTATGGATTCAACGTTCATTGAAACAAGTCCATTGTAGGGCAAATTAGTTCATGATAAATTCCACGTTGCCATGATGGGAATGTTGACAGAATCATCTGGTCAACTAATCTAAAAGGTGGTAAAAAAGTGGGGATGTGCATACAGTTAGGTTATTCAAAAGAAAGCATTGCTCTTACTGTAAGCAGTGGTCAGGTGGAAGTTTAACAAAAGGAAGAACAATGAAGCTGGTGAAGTGTCTATAGAACAAGTCTCTAGAGTGAAGACACTAGAATGAAGTGTCTAGAGAACAAGAGGAGCAGCTGAGGGAACTGGGGTTGTTTAGCTTGGGCAAAATGAGGTCTGTACAACTACCTGAAAGGAGGCTGTAGTGGGGTGGGGGTTGGTCTTTTCTCCAAAGTATCAAGTGATAAGAGGAAACAGCCTCAAGTTGCACCAAAGGAGGTGTAGGTTGGACATTAGGAAAAAATTATTCACTGAAAACATTGTCAAGCACTAGAACAGGTTGCCCAGGGATGTGTTTGAATGACCATCTGTAGATATATTTAAAAGACGTGTAGATGCGGTGCTGAGGTACATGGTTTAGTTGTGGACTTGGCAGTGCTGGGTTAATGATTGGACTTGGATTTAAATTCCAACATAAGTGATTATATAATTCTAAGTTATGGTATTACACATCCAATTTTAAAGTATTATTTGTTATTACTGTAGCAATATTGCTTCTAAATGAAGTCAACTGTCTGTTTCTTCAGTATTTTAGATGCTCTCAAGTGTCTTGATAGGTGTGCTACTACTGTGCTTCTTTCAGTGAACCTCTAAATAATACCTTCTGTCTGCTTTATTTGGTAACAAGCAATGTGACTTCTGTAGAACACAGCAAGTCTGCTAATGTTGTGTGGTTACTAATTTACAAAATCATTTAATGGTATAGAAACTATTGATACCTACCAAGACACAACTTAAGTTGGAAAACTTGGAATTTCTCTTTAGTGACTCATAAATGCTGTGTAATTCATGATAACTTTTAAAAGGATTTTACTTGCTACTTGAACTTGAAAGGCAGTTGGACTCAATGATCTCTATGGATCCCTTCAAAGTTAAAATATTTTATAGGGAAGAATTTTCTCAATATTCAAGTTGGGGTTTATTTGTTTTTTTTTCTGCTTAGGTTTTTGGGTTTTTTTTTAGTTGTTTTGATTTTTGTGGGGTTTTCTTTGATTGTTTTTGTTTGTTTGTTTTGGGGTTTGTTTGTTTGTTTGTTTTGTTATGCAGTAGAACACATGAGAGCAAAACCCAGAAAACTGTCCTTTCTAGCATATACCACAGTGTGGACTGCTAATAAGCAGGTACTAGAAATGTTCTTTATAATTCTTTGCAAGTCTGTCACTATCCCTGGGGAAGATATCATTTGTAACAGAAGAAATAGTAATCTTTACTTCAGAACCTTGTCTTATTGATAGATAGTCTTTATAATGGAAGTATTAATGCATGTATGCTAAGGCTTAGTGTCAAGGATTAAAATTTAGTTGTGCAAACCCTTCCTCATATTTCAGGGATTTGTAGGACAATACAGTTTTGCTTATGCAGATTTGTTCTCAAAATGAACTATTCTGGAAATTATATTGACTTAAGTTGAAACCAGATTTTCAGCTGTTGCAAATGAGTAACCAGAAATTATTTATTTAAATCTGAAACAGAAGTGTTAAGACTTATGGAGCAAACCACTGAATTTGGGGGTCTGTATACACAAAGCTCCTGTACAACAAAGACAGCAGAGCATACAATATACTGTGTGGGTGAATATTTAAAGTGCTGAAAATTATTTTGTTGCTCTGTGTTATATTGGGTCAATAAAAGAAATACTAATAAATTTACAACCATTCTATTTTATAGAAGTCTATGATCACCCTGTTCTTCAGTAAGGAACATTTACAAAATAATTCTGCTGATAATGGGTTAAAGTGAAGAAAGAAAAAAAAAAAAAAGAAAAAAGCAAACACCAAACAGAACAAAAACAGAGAAAAAAAGCAAACCAAAAAAAACCCCCAAAACCCAGAACAAACCACAAACCCCACCAAAACCCAAACAACTCTGCTGCTTTCCCTCAACCAGTTTGCTATTTCAAAACACAATGAACTTGAAATTTATTTAGCTGATAAATAGAACATTTGTTCAAATGCAAGTTACGTGATGAAAATTGTTTATACCAGAATTTAAAGCATTCAGTTCACTATAGATGTAGGACAGCACAATGACCTACTGAGATTTCCTGCTTTATTTTTTAGGAAATTAATTTTCTTAAGGATTAGTTCAGATACTGCTGCAGGCTGTGTCAGATTCTCAGTGTATTTGCCTGATAGCTGTATTCACTCTAAATAGGCAACCAAAAAACTAAATAAATAGCAACATGACGATCAGTTTGCAAAATGTCAGTTTTAATTTCTTGATTGGATCACCAAACTCTGCTCTCCAAAGAAAAGGATGGGAAGAGAAAAGCAACAGTTATTTTTGACATGCCCCTAGGTAATTATATTCTTCTTCATCAGACAAGAATGTGTATGCTTGACTGCACAATTCAGAAATTAAAAGCTGCTGCACTTACTTGAAAGGCATGTTTTCTTTTGGGATTTGTGCCACCATTTAGAGTAATCTTTGTCTCACTTTAGCTGTGATCCTCTCTTGAGGGACCAAAGGGAGTGGTTGGGTTTGGTGTTGTTTTTTTCAGCAGTATAGATGAAGATATAGCTGATCAAAAATACAGTAGTGCATTTTTTTTTTCTTAATGCAAAACCAAGAGAAACTTCCAGTGGGCTTTCAACTGAAACATTCTTGTAATAAAACAATGTGGAAGACAGGAGCAGCACACATGGCAGAAAATCCTACTGGACTAATTTGCCTGTTGGAGCACACTGGGCCAAAATGACTCCATATTTCACCTATGAGCACAGTGCTACATGGGAGGTAGTTGGCAGACCTTGTCCCTGCTGTGTGATACCCCTTTGTGTTTGCCCTGTGGAACTGCTTGATGCTAGACTGAGATGAGTACACTGAGACTGCTGACCTTGGTCACCATCCCGTAGGAAGATGGGACAAGAGCCTGCTCTTGGAATCCTTCAGCCTCTTTTCTGACTTCCTAACCACCCCATCCTCGAGTTTCAGAGCCTTGTTTATACCTGCAAGATTCTGGAACTGTGTGTGGGAGCTCCCTGCTCCTAAATCATTTTTTATGGTGCGGACAGCAGAGGACATAATTAAGTAGCTCTTACAGGATGCAGAGGTGGCCCATTGCTTCTTGTTGGCAAATTTAGTCCTCGTTAATCACCCAAACACAGATGCTTGACACTGGACCAAAATTTAAGAATTTAAATCAAAATTACTTTGTTTTTGGGCACTGAACTTTAAACTTCTGCAGCAGCTGTACATTTTGTTGTGGTGCTTACCTGACTTTAAAGTGAGGCTGCTATAGTTCAAATGCTAAACATGCATCTTGGCAGCTAACCCTAAGCATTAAAATGTGAAAATTCTACTTGAAGCTATCTATGGAGTAAATTTTTCCATTCTTTATTCTCTATTTGTACAGCAATATTATTAGTCAATTAACAGAAGAAACCATCATAAACTCCTTCAGCTCAAATATGTGGTACATAATTCCTGATTCTTGGCTGGCTCATTTATTTCACCTTCATGATACTGACCAAATTCACATAATGTCATGTAATTTTTTTAAATAGTTTTTCCATTCTGAAATGGATAGAGTAGGTTAAGTCTTGTGCTTATTTGTTGGAGGTGTTTGTTTGTTTGTTTTTGTTTTGTTAGGTTTCACTCAAGGAAAATTAATTTGATCTTCTTTGTAGCTCACTAGCTTCCTAATCTCCAAAGCCATATTATCACCAGCTTAAAATAAACTATGCGCTGATTGATTGACTGACAGGGAGAAGCTTTTCTCATTTGGCTGGAAACACATCCTTTACCAGAAATAAGCCTTTTTTTATATATATATTTATTTTTTCCCAGACATTTCTTTTCTGACTATTTTATTCCACTTGAATGTTAAAATATTTGTTTCTGTACCATTATGCAGGGAAATAGCTTAGTACTGCTTTCCCCATTTTAAAATGCTGCATGTGCAGATCTGCTTGGAATGAATGTTTATGAATATATGTTCAAAGCTGCATATTCAATATCATATTTGAAGTCAGACCCAGATATGTATATAATACAGCTTTCTGCTTTTTACTAGTTCATGGTGTTATCATTCATCTGCCTCACCATATAGGGAGCTTTGCAAATAAGGTAATTTTGCAACACTCAACGACCAAATCTTAACAGCTGGTTTTCTGTTGTGCTCAGATTCAGATCTGAGCTGTTAATGCAGCTCTTCTTCTAGAATGCCCTTTATCACCAGGAGAAAGGGAGAGACAGCTGCTTTGCATTTTCAGATTTAATGTGTTTTGGGGTTTTATCAAGACCAAAGTCTCTTGGTAACAGCTGAGCATAAAAGAGTGAGGAGGGGAAAGCTTAATATTACATACAGGAGATAAAACTACAGATAACCTTTGGAAAGGAGCACCTGAGTAATATGTAAAATAATATATTTAAAGAGATCGCCTCTTATTTTTGCTGTTGGTGAAATGAACCAGTTTATGATTCTGAGTCATGTGAGATGCATGACTGCACAGCAGGGGTGAGAAATAGTTTCATCACCTACAGGTAGAAAATTGATTTTTACTCAGTGTAAGGTGATGTGTAGTATTTCTTTAAATCTATAGTCGGAAGCAGAAGACATCCCCTTGTGCTGTGCAAAAATCAATTTACCAGAGCAGAGGGAAACCTAAGTATATTCTAAACTGTGAACAGAGTGGAAACAAAGCAATTCTGGAGATAGCACTTCATACTAATTGTAGTAAGGTTTACTCTACAATTACAAAGGAAAGCAGCCTTTTTTGTAGTTCTTTTCATTGTCAATGCATGTCTCTTTGTAGTCCAACTGAATTCATAAAGCAAAATAGTCACAATACAGTTTGCTCTCCTTTTTTCTCTTAGGTCTTTATCTGATGATTTTACTTTTTGCAAGCAGGACTGCTTCGGTGTCTGGATAGTATGAGGTCAGGGTAAAAGAAGGCACCACTTAACTTCAATTTGTCTTTTTACTAAGATTTTGACTTCTGTGATGAATATAATGTTCAGGCACTTAGGCAGTAAAAAGTACCAGCAGTGTGACCTTTGCTATTTGCTCCCAAACTGAAGTGTGTCATGATGGTAGCTGGTGGGAGGTTAGTGTCACGACACTCAAGGGAGCCAAAGGAAGAGCCTGGCTGTGATGCAGAGGTGCAACTGCAATTTTTGTAGACGTAGCGCTGCCTGGCCAGTGCGGCACAGAGCACAGCTGTGGCAGTGAGACCCTCAGCCATAGATTCGATATCTTCCAGTTCAAATAGATCACACTGAAACTGCATTTGGTCCCCAAACCAAATAATTAATCCTTGCTCGGGTATGGCAACAAGAGTTGTTGGGCATGTTTTTGAATTGTGGTTTAGACGTACTTATGTCATATTGATATAGCCACTGCTCCAGGCCTAGCAAACTGGTATGGAGTCTTGTGTCACAGCAACTTTACCACTGTTAAACTGCAATTTCTTGGGATTAAAGGTAGATTTTGTTTTGCCTAATGGGCTGCTCTGAAGAGGTGTAATGTCTCCAAGTCATGTAGTGTTATTGGAAGCCTGGAAACCCTTATCCATGGGAACAATAGCACATAGTGCAGGTTTTTTGTGGGTGATTAAGAAGATGCTGTAGAACATATAACTTGCAGTTCTCAGTCCAGTCTTGGTGGACACCATACTCCTTTGCAGCACAGAGCCACAGAGACCTTGTGTAAGGGTGATGGTCATGCTACTGGATTTTGAATGCAATTTGTAGATAGAGTCTGATAGAGTTAAAGAAAAAAGCAAAACAAAACAATCCTGCTGAGCTCTCTGGGACTGGCTTAGTCTCTAATGGTATGCAATTAAACAGTAAAAAAAAAAAAAAAAAAGACAAAATATTCAGAGGAAAATGTGCAGTGAAGAATAATGGGGTGGAGGGAAATAGCATACTAAGGAAGATGTATAAAAGATGGGGAAAAGAAAATGCAGAGCAGAAGGAGGAGACAATCAATCTGCATTGATTGACAAATGTGTGTTTTCATGCTTTCTGGATTTTGCATAGAATCTATTGAAATTAGTGAGAAATTCACATGAAGAAATACTGGAGCACTGTCATTTGTCTCTCTGCACTTGGGTCATTTAAACCGACCCAGATCCCACCAGTTTTGTAGTCTTCACTGTTGGCTGCAAACAACATTCTTCACTCCAGAATTTCAGTCAACAGTAATGAAACTAGAAACCTCTGTAGCGTTGATGCTGGCAATTACTTCCTGTCCAAAATAATAATTGACTATATAGCTCTACCAAAATGAATGACATAATTAACTGTGTGTGCTGGTGATCTGTGCTTAAGACCCTCCATAAATGAACAGCAAGACCAGTGTATTGCCTGCATCTCATTCACTTGTATTTCATTTGGTTATGCATTTATGTTTATTGTTCTAAAAAAATATAACTGGAATTTAGGCTCATAACAAATGGACGTTGCAAGAATTATTCCCACATCAGACAGTAGAATGTGGGGTAAATTTAGGTTAGGAAATTTCTGTGAGAATATACTTGCTTTTCCTTAAATATCTGTGTTTTTTTTTCTTTTGAAAGAAAACAGCAGATCATTCCTAATCATTTCATAGGATGTGGTATCACTGCACATCACACAAATTGACTTCATGCAAGCTTTCTTGGAACAATTTGTCTGGTTTTCTGTGTGCGTGTGTACAGATAACCTTCCAGGTTGTGGTCTGTCCATGTTCTGCATGAGCTGCAGAGTATGCCTTTATGACAGCTTGGTCAGGTAGATTGCTACATCTCTGAAATCAAACAAGAATTTTCTTGAGAGAGGTTGAAAAGTGTTACATTTAATCTTTTCAACAAGGAGTCATAATGCTTTGCCTTTGGGGAGACACTGAGAAAACTTAAGAGTAACAGAATGATATTTACATCAGTAGCCTAAAACCACCATGCCATTTTAGTGATGAAACTAGCTCCACAGTTATTTGATCTACCAAAGAAATACCAGTTGAAATGCTTGTATGATAAGCAAAGAACCTGTGGCTACATGACACCATAACCATTCCTCGTTGCAAATGTAAACCTATATATAAAATTTAAATCTACTTTTTTACCTTATTGAAGCCTAGTGATATACCAGTTCCATATACCATCAAAACCCCAATTTATAACACTGGGATTACAGAACGACGTATCTTCTTGGTCAATGCTTTGCTGTTTACAATTATCAAGTTTTACTGCACCAAAATTTCATATCTTAAGTACGTTTTATATTGGAAAGCGGATGCTCTTCCTGTGTGTGTAATATCTTTATTCCTATAGGTAGCTGTAAGCCATGCTCAGCAAACTGAACAATGTATTGTGTCACTGGAACATCAAGGTTTAGAAGACTGATTATACCAGTAAGGTATCTCCTTTGCCTGGATTTTTGCCTTTCTGTTGCTGAGTAAGAGTTAATTTCATTGACTAGACTTATTTAAAACCTGTACAAATTCTGGTTCTATATACTGATTTAGGCTTTCCTGCTGTAAGTGGAATCTAGCCTGTAAACCTAAAATGCAAAAAATGCAAAATCAGTTGTTGTGCTTTATATTAGAATGACAGAATTGTAGAAGGACATGACTACCTCGTGCCCTGATAGTAATCAATGTAAGAGTGGTAATAAAATGAAGGTTGCTAGAAGGAACAGCTTGGTATTGATCTACTGTTCTTTATGCTTTCTTATGTCAACAGTTGTGTGTTGCTTGGATGCAAATATTCATAGTTTTTAAATGGCTAACTTTCTGTGTGGGCATATATTATGTCTCTAAACTCTTAAACTCTTCTTGCACTTGTGCTTGTCTACTAGTAGACTTAAATACATGTGCCTCCTTATGGTTCATCCCATTCCTTCTCCCCCTGGCCAGGAGATCCCCCAGTGCGCAGTTTCTCAGTATCATCACCTAACTTGCCTATCTCCTTTCTGAAGAACCTCTCTACCTTGCTATGTGGACACTTCTGCCTGTGCCAGTTTTGAAACCAGAAGCAATGAGGTTTGCAGACGGAAAACTCTGCCTGGGTGAATTATTGGGGGTCTCTATGCTGAATCTCTTTGTGTTGTTGTGTAGATATGTGCTAGTGAGTCATTTTTGGATAAGTACAGTAGCAATCTTTGCAGAGTCCAGTCCTCTGTGACCTTCTGCATTTATAAAAATAGGAAGTTTATGAAGAAGTAAATAGTTTGAATTTTTATTTTTTATTTTTTTGTGCACGTGTGATTGTATATATGCAATCTTATAGAATAGTATAGTACCTGTCTAGAATAATGGAGGCTTGTTCACTTGTGCTTAATCTCCTTCCTTGTCTTTCAAAATTGCTGTTAACATTTAGTTAACATTGTCTTCCATATCATATAACACTCTAGATTTGCAGCTTAGATTTGGAAAATACCAACAGGAATAACATGTTTTAATTTGCAAATAACTTGAGTGCATATTAGGAAATGCTTCTAACAATTTCTTACTCTGATTCCTAGGCTTGCTTCTGTCTTCTTTCTGAAATATTTTTGATTATCCAGTTTCCTGTTTATCCTTATTTGAGTACAACTTTTTTTGGTTTTCTGCATTGCTCTTCCTTCTGAAGCCCAGTCTCCACATAACAGTCATATTTTTTTGATTGACAGCCGTAATTTAAAGAAAATATTCTTTTGAGGGAACCCTTTGTAATGGCTTTCTTAAGATTCAACACCATTTCTCACAAATGATCCAATATTTCTTAAGAGGTTTACCTTGTCAAACATTGTTAAAATGTAAATAAAATAAATAAAAAGGATTTGAAGCCACAGGGTGCCTTTAATTGCTTTTTGTCTCAGATGTGAAATAAATACAAACTTTATCTAAACTGCAGATTTCATTGAGATTGCAGAAAATGACAGTTATATTTCTATGCTGTTCACTACAGCATTGTCTGGGTTTAATTTTTAGAGTCAAGGGGCAAAAAGTGATACCTATGGATTTTGTGTTAAGAAGTAGTTCATAAATTATGGATGAAGTGGGACAGTTATTGGTATTTAAAGACATCATTCTTGTAGATGAATATTAATAAGGGTAAAAACCTGAAGGAATTCCGAATAAAAACTTTCTGAACTAGACCAACTGAACAAAGATTGCAGGAGTCAATACATAATACTATTGATACTGAAATGATGGATTATTGAACTATGCACATTTATGCACCAGATTCTGCCCATTCTTGATAGAGAGGAGTGATTCCTCATAGCACAGCTCCTTAACTGTTAGCTCAGGCTTCAGAGTTTGTTTTCAAGGTGCTCATTTCTATACAAGCTGCTTGAATTAAACCTTTGCATTGTTAGCTTGTGTCACTTGCTTTATGTTCGAGGCAGATTTCTGTAGTAGTTGGAGATTTTCCTGGGTTGGCCAACAAGAAACCAAAACGAGGCAAACGTGGATTGTTGGCAACCCAGTTGTTAGAGCTGTTTTCTCCAGTAGAACAGATAAGTGTAGTATCAACTCCCAAAAGATTGCATACACTTATTTGCATTTCACAGATGATTAAAACCGTTTAAGATTTTGATTTAGCTTTTTAATTTTTTTTTTTTTCTATCAAGGAATAGCACAATGACAATACTAATGAAATAAGGCAGCAAATGCTAGACAAAAGTCAACTGAGGGACAGTAGAAGGCAACTGGAAACATAGAATGAGCATACAAGATGACAGTGAAAGAGAAGGAGCTAAATACAGATGTAATTTATGGACTTTAGATGTGCGGGTCTAGTTGGACCTGGTATCTGTTTCTGTTACGTTTTTCTCTCCCTTCCCCCTCCCTGTGGAATAATTAGCAGTTCTGCCTCCCTGCCTAGCCCAAATTCAAAGCTTTGGCTAGATGTGATCTTCTGGCTTTAAGTATCTATGTTTTGCACAATACAAAAATGCAGTAATTTTACATGGAGAACTAGAAAGAAATCTGTTCCCTTATACTTCTTTTTTAGGTTTTGTCTTATTGCTTTAGCTTTCTAGATGATGTGGTGGGGATCTGTGTGCTACTAGATAAGGTTTTAATGAATTTTTAAAGAAATTGCTGAGCTTACCTATTATTTCTAATCCTCAGTGAAAGACGTGTAACTGATCATTTTAGAATAATTCTGGTTTTGTGAGTCAAAGATTATTGGTTTCAGATAATTTATTCCTACTTACATCAGCTAATTCTTTTTTTATTTTTGGTGAATCATGCACAATATACTAGAGATCTGATATGCGGAGGCTGAAAAAGTAATTACAGAGTCACTGTGTGGAGCCTTGTGAGATGATGCCCTTACTGTGAAGCATTCTGTTTTGTCAATAAGCTTACATCAATACTTGGCAGGTCATTTATGCAGCTTTAATGTTTCAGAATATAAACTAGACAAAGTGACTAATATCAAATTGGAGCTGCTTTGCATCTGCAATTGACAAATCCTATTTTGAAAGCATGCATGAACATGAGGATCAAACTTGGCTTTTAACATTTACATTTTTTTTTTTCCAATGGGGAAGTGTCTGATCCACTTCTAATTTACCTGTTGTTGATTTCCCGATTCTTTCCTAATCCCTTGCAGCTGAGATGTCCTCACCATTGGAGAAGCAATTAACAAAATCCCTGACTAGAGCGTAAGAAGCATCTGTTATAAAAGCATAAAAGGTTAACCTAAATCCCAGCACACAGAGATGTCAGACTAGAACAAATCAGCATGGAGAATTACCTGGAGGCACCACAAGGTTAAGGTGGAGCATATGTGTGGTAAAAAGGTTGTTTATGACTAGCAGAATTAGTTTTTCAGGATGAGGTCAGACATGCAGAAATGAAAACTGTCCATCATAAACAGAGATTGTTTTAGGCTCCAGATTTCACCTGGAAAATGGCAAGGTGGAATAATTTTTTTTCTTTGTATGTCCAAACTGAAAACACTTGTCCTGGTTTTACTGGGATAGAGTCATAAAATCACGTTTCTGTTCAGGAAAGCTGCATTTTTGTTAAGACTGCAGCACCCCATTTGGTGACAACAGAGTTGGCAAGACATTTTGTTTTCATTTGTGGCCAGACATGGTATACGGGTCTCCACAGTGATCAAGGTCTTCAGCAGTTTTAAATATAGCAAGACTTAGGCTTATTAGTCAGCTGTATTTGAAGCTACATTTTCTTCCAAATATATTCTGTACTAGGCTCAGCAAATTGGTCAAACTCATTCTCAAGAAGGCTATTCCCTCTTTCCTTGCCTGACAGTGTAAGCTGTTTTAAGCTTTCAAATTGTAGTCCTCCAGCCTGCTTCAAATACCACGCATGTTGATACAAAAGCATCTTGCACTGTGCTTATTGTTTAATTTCCTAGGTTTGTTGTTGTCCTGTTTTGAGCTAGAATAGAACTAATTCTGTTCAGTGATTTTACTTATCGGACAAGTCTCTTCTAAATAATTGCACTGTCCAAAGTCAATGGCGTATTTTCCCAGGCAGTGTCTGCTTCTAGCAGTGATAATGCTTTGTATTTAGAGTTACCACCAAGGATTTGTGTGCAGAAGGGCTCTTGCTTATACTTGCTCCTATGCTGACCGAGGCCACTACTAAATCTTGCGCACCGCACTGAGGGTGCCACAAATCAAGAGGCTTCACCTACAGGGAGGAGCAGACAGGATAGGTGACCCTAAACTGACCAACAAGGGATTCCATCCCATATACCTTATACTTGGTGTAGAGCTGACAGATCACAAGGTGATATTTTAAGCTGTTCTTCAGTGGCCAGTGTCCAAGGAGGGCTCTGTCTGTCCTGCTTTTGATCCTAGTCTGTGCATTCCTGAGTAGAGTTCCAAAACCCAGCTCCTGAATCTGGTTTCCACCTGCTGCTGAGTCCAGTCTGAGACTTCCTCAGTGTCTGCCCAGAGGATCAGTAGTGACAGTGGTGTAATTGCCATCGGGGGGGGTGGGGTGGGTTTGATACTGGTTTTGCATGTATTTGTATATACTTCAGTTTATAGTTATTATTTTTATTAAAGATGGTTTACTTTTCTTCTCCAGTCCTGAAGTTTCTCTCCATTATTCCCTTTCCCTTCCCTTTTGGGAAGGGAGAGGGGTTAATAGAGAGCGCATCCGTCATTTATGTAGTGGTTGACATTTGTATTTGAGTCAGTGTCTTAAACTAATGAAGTATATACACGTCTGGTAAATGTAAAATTTTGGAAACATACAGATTGGATCTTCGTATGATACAAACAGGTGGTGTTCTCCTACTGCCTCTGTTGATCAAACCGGGTATATATTACCATATGTTCCTTTCCAGATGTTTCCTAGGGTAAAGTTTAATTCTAGGACAAATGGGTGTTCTCCCAAGGATTTGCTCTGGTGTGTGATTTTGGTCTAAGATCTGTTCTAAATTAATTCTATTTTATACTCAACATTTGCATGTACATTCTTCAATATATAAACACTCATGCATTATCCTATGTATGCTAATGCTATTAGAGCTGGCACGACAAAAATGTGAATATGCTGGAAGGAATTCAGGAAAAAGAAAGCTACCAAAGAGATTGGAGATTGAAGGGACCAATCAGTGGGAAAAGATAAAAGGGTCCAATTATGCCCTTTTCATGCAGGCAAAATTTAATGGAAGATTATGTATTTGGTTTTGGAGGCAGTGAGGGACAATAGCCAAAAAAGGAGACGTAGTCAGGGAAATTGTAACTGAAGGGATATGATAACCATCTCAAATGCTTGGATGGAGAAGGAATGAAAATAGATGAAAATTAAAAGGTTAAACGGGTTAACTATAGAAAATTAACTTACAGAAAGAAGAAAAGTGAATAGCAATAAAAGGAGAAGGAAAAAAGTTTATGAAAATTAAATTCTTTTGGATGTAGAATGCCAGCCCCAGAAAAGTTACAGTGCTGGGATAATTTAAAATAGAACTGTTCCAAACATTAAAAGATGCGAAAGCCAGAGAAGACAGACATTTTGAAAGAATGGAGTAATGCACCATGGGTGTTATTACCACCTCCAGTCTGTATGTGTGTATTGATGCAAGTACAACTGCAGTAGTGCTTGAACAGGATAGATCTTGCGTGTGGGGTTGTCACCTGAAAATTTAAATACTTGACTTAATAATTCCTAGAAGGTGAAAATGCAAGGTTTTATCATCCATTCTAATGCTGTAGCTCTGTATTTTGTTCGTATTGTCAGGTAATTAATGCACTTCAAGTCAGATTTTCAGCTGACTTTTCGGTAACAACTCCATTCATTTAGGTGTACCATCTACAAACGCGTGGGCCATCCGGGCACCTATGATCTTTCATTGCTAAACACTTGGGTACAGACAAGTGCTGAGTCCCTGGAAACACTACATTTGCTTAGTATTGTGCTATGTGGTCTAGTGGGCTTCTAGACTGAGATAACTTTTCTGTCTTCCATACGTAAAATTATAAATATTCCAGAATTGAAATACATAAGAAAAAAGTATGGCTACTATTTTTCCTTTGGGATTTTTTTGTATGTTTTTGGTGGCATGATTTTTGGTGTTTTCTAGTCATCTAGAAAGAATTTCTTTGTTTTCAATGTGTTATTGAAGTCTTTTTTTGATACTCATCAGAAACCATAGCAAAAAGTACTTTGTATGACCTTGGTTATGTAAGCTGAGATGTTTACTTTTATTAGTCTGTGCTGTGTTTAGCTCATTATGTAAGTCTTTGACAATTGCTAGAATTTTTTAGATGTTTTACTCCATTTTCTATACTGCCTGTAGATGGTTCCTCTACCACAAAATGCAAATTGCCATCTTGGACCAACAAAAGGAATGTCAGCATCAATAATGAAGTAACTGGTTATTAGATTTGCATACCAACTGATGTGTTTGGGGAATTTGGATTATTTCATTACTTCTACCTCCTTCTTGAAGGTTAACGTTCTGGTTAGACAACCTTGTTTACGGTTTCTATTATGTCCCATGATTGACTGAGTCATCTTATCAACATTTCTGATTTCCCCCCCCCCTTTAGGGCATGCATACCTTTTAGAAATGGGCTGTGGGGAAAAATCAGAACTAATGCAAAACTCTGAGCATTTCATTCTGTTCAAGTCTGGATAGAAATATCCTATGTGCATTTTGTCACTGTTGTTTTTATGAGTATCTGTTGTTCAGCTTTTCAGTCCATGATGTGCAACTGCTCTTTGAACTCTCATCTTTTTTTGTCTGTATATCATTTTCCATATACGTACAAGTTGCCACATACTAGAAAGAAAAGTAGATCTCGGCAATGAGACAGTTGTTTGATTTTTTAAAACCAGCTTGATTTAACATGTGCTTGCCACAGCTCTGCCTATGAAGGGGAAGAATTCAAGTTTTAATGCTCTGTAGCTTTGTAATGGGTTATGTCTCTTTTTTTTTTTTTTTTTCTATTTTCATGGGTCACAGATAGAAATTTTTATCTTTTCTTCATCTGAAACAGCATCTACATTGTTTTTTTTTAAGTCAAAGGAAAACAAACAAACAAAAATAAACACTACCCC
>JANHGN010017405.1:60356-71582 GCA_024605025.1 Megaceryle maxima
TTTTAAGAGTAAAAAGAATCTAAATTGTTTTTTTTTAAAAAAAAGAAAAAAAAAAAAAAAAAAAAAAAAAAAAACCAAAAAAAAAAAAAAAAAAAAAAAGAAAGAAAGAAAAAAAGGAAAAAAAAAAAAAAGAAAACAAAAACTCCACAACTGAGAGAAGGGAGGGGAAAAAAAATATTGAAAAAATAAAGGTTGTCAACTGATTTGAAATATAACTGGACTCTGGCTAAACAACTTAATTGAAAACTCATAGTTTGATAGATTTTTTTCAAAAGCATGCCTAATCAATGTTTTTTATTCTTAACATCCATATAAATACAAGCCACCTTATTAATATACTGCTAAACCTGTTTTTTTGTATTGTGTTTGCTCTTTTCATCTGCTGACTTGTAATATTTAGGTTTCAATGGCTAAAGTCTTATATCCTTATATTCATGTCCATGTCAAAATCCCTGAGTGTTAAACACCTATGAGGAACAGATATACCTACTTTTTATAATCATGGTCTCATACCTAGTGTTTCAAGTGACATCAGGGCATCCTGCTTAGCAGCTGATTATGTTTGTGTTTACACATACTGCTGTGCGAAGAACATCTGTTATAAATAGTAGTCTGAGAAAGAAAGTGTCAAGAAGTGAAATACTGTAAGAATTAAAATTGATGCTGTCTTTCATCAATGTTGAGACTGTCAGAACTTGTATGAGCCAACCCTAACTATCCGCAGCAGGCAATCTGGTGCCAGCCTGCTGTTAAATAACCAACATTTAACAAGAAATAGTGTGATGTACTGTGTGGTTTAAAACATTGTGTTAAGCATCACTAAAACTAAGTCTCCTTAGGGTCTTATTAAAAGAGTCCTTTCTCTCTTTAATAAAACATTTCTCTCTGACTGCTTCAGTTCAGGCTCTAACAATACAAACAAAATGCTTCCTAATTCAGTACCACTGGAGAACCACTTGTACTGTCAAGCTGCAAAGGCAGGTGGAAAAAGCTAACTATCTTTATAAACCCCTCTCTAACCAGCAAGAGAGAAGCATCAGATGGCTATATTTTCTTGGCTTTCTCAAGTCCCTCATCCTTGTTAAGTTTTATATTTCTAAGTATTTCAGTGCCTGAGGTTAGCTATTTATGTCAGCTGCAATCCCTTTGTATCTAACTCATCCACACCAGGTTTTAGGATTCACAGAAGCTGACATGCTGGACTTGCCTGCCTAAGCTGTTTGGTCAAGGGATGTTCAATTGCAAACTGATGATGTTGAAGTATTCTTAATTTGTTTGGGAAAAAATAATAGTAGTACATATATGTTTGGGCAGTGTGCCAGCAACCTCATTGTGTTTAGGATGAATCAAGTTCTTCCTACTACTATTTGGCTCACACTTTGCTGCCCGCATCAAAACAAACTTGCCCAATTACATTCTCTGGGGTGTCAGGTCTTAAGTATAAGACACAAAGGGAAACTTAATCAGTACATTAAAAATTAGGAGCTTCAGAGAACCCCAGCAGATGGGAATCCTAAATAGCTTCTTAATTCTATTGGACTTCGAAGTACTATGAGAATCCTAAAAATGTTGATAAAATAGTAGGTACAATAAGTAAAACATCTGTAGACTTGATCTGGAGTGACTAAAAGGAAGAATGAACTGGATGTAAGCAAAGAGATGTTTTCTTATGCTGTAAATCAAAAATAAAAGCTGAGAGCAAGGTAAAACACTCCCAACAGTGGGTACTAAGTGCTTGTAGCATAGAGAAGGCTGTTACATTGTACTCAATGAAATAATGATTGCTCTTCAAATTATTTATTTTGAATTATATCTCTTGCAAACGATATATTTTGTTTTATTATTATTATTCTTTTTTTTAAGCCAGATGAGCCCCCTTACTACTGATTTATTTACAAGTTTTCAGCTTTTAAAACTGCATACCCCCAAAGCCAAAGTTACACATATAACCTCTGAAGGATTAACCCATGATGTTTCTTTGAGTTCCAACCCCGGTCTTGTGAGAAAAATAATGAAACTTTCAAATACAATTAGATGTAAATTACTTTTAAAAGCTTTTGGCATTGTTGGTCAGGAATGGTGGTGTGCACTGACCTTACTTATCCCTGTCTGTCTTTCTTGAAGGAGTGCTGCCCACCCTTCTGGAGGCATTATGCTTCTGAAAGAGCTGCTCCTCTGAGTCAGTGCCTCTTTAATTTTGAAGGTCCATAATAAAGTCTCTTTCCCAAGAGAGTGCTTGTTCTCACTGCTTTGGTCAGGGAACTTGAGACTTAATGTCATAATAAAGGTCCTAAGTCCTGCCATTCCCTATTTACAATATACTTCTGTTCAGGGAAAAATGACATGTAATAATCTTTAATATGTAACAGTGGATCTTCTTTATATAGGGTGTCAACAGGTTCAAAAACACGTATGGCATTTAATTCGGTATGCATTTATATATTTGGCATTTTTACAGCCTAAGGTGTCATCAATGACACCCTTTTAATATGAAGGTTGGTGCTGTTGTCAGTTGGTGATTGCACAACGTGCATTTTGGTCAACCTATTTGTTTGGTTTTGGTTTTGTGGTTTTTTTATTATTATTATGAAAACAATAAAGATGTTAAAAGAACTTTTTAAGCTTCTTAATATACATGATTTTAATTTTAGGTAGTGTAACATAGGTTTAATTATTACCTGACTGAAGTCTTTGTGTCTGTTAAAATGCAAATAATATTGTGAAGAGAATGAATGGCGTCATATACCCACAACAGATTTCACTGCACTATAGCAACTGGTTTAGATCAGGTTATTAAAAGCTGAAAATGTATTGATTTCTTGTGGTCTCAGAAGGGCAATGCATTTTCTCCTGTTCTAAGTAAAAATAAACCAATAAATGGCTGCATTAATGATGCTGTTACTGGGTAGCAGCAGTATGTTTCTTAATGTCTCGGGCCTCAATCATGCAATCACTTACTTACTCATATGTTTCACTCTAGGCAGCTTCACAGAGCCATTATACTCAATTGGGTCATTTGTCTCAGAAATGAATTCACTAAAATCAGACTTGGTTCAAGTCACATATTCCCTTCTGAGTGAATGTGAATTTGCTGTGCATTTTAAAAGCCTAACCTGGAGGAAGATATTTAAAACTATTGCGAGCAGTGCAAATTGCTATACAGTGCCTCACTCCCAGTGAATTTTAGACTGTCTTCATTATTAAGATGATTTATATTTCATCTTTTATAGGAAGATAAGTGACATATGCCAACACCACAGAAATCACAACGTAGGTAAGAGTCAGTGGTTTCTTCTGTTTGTTGCTTAGTCTCTCATAGCCATATATTTCACTCTCTCCAGCTCTCACTTTCTCCATATGTGTGACCTTGTGTGGTTTTTCTTGTGAAAAAACAGAGCATCATGTCTTCCTTGGGATTTTGTAACGGGGCAGATAACATTTCTTTAGCACTGACAGTAAGTCATGAACTAACTCTATGAAAAACTGGAGTCAATTGTAAAGTTTATTTTATGTATTTATTTAAATTTAATTTAAAGTCGGTAAATTTATGTGAAAAAGCCTCAAAATACATATAGAAACAATCTCTTTTTACTTCTAGGACACTTGAGCAAACTATAGAAGCGTGAAGTGACCTTTTTTGCCTGGTTGGTTTAGGTTTTTTTGTCATTGGCACTTTTGGCTTATATCAGTGCATACGGTGCTATAGATAATAAGAGTTACGTAAAGAGACAGTAACTTCATTTATAGCCTTGCATTTGGCTTGAATGTGTGCTGCAAATGACCTGACAGTATTGCATCAGAGATGTTCTAATGGTTCTTGATTTATTAGGAAGTTTTGGGTAAGCGTGAAGGTCAGACCCCCATCTACATCTGCAGGTCTACCAAGGGACCTTGACTAGAAGCCCCAAAATCTGGGAGAACAGAGACAGAATCACTAGCTGTGCAGGATGTATTCCTTCCTACTTTAACCTGTGACCAGGCAATTTATTGACTTACAAGGATTTCTGTTGGACTTTTTTTCTAACCTACCAGCATTACCAAACTCTCCCACTGTGCAAGAATTGGAATTTAAATCCCCGATCAGACCTCTGGATGCCAGATGGCGCTTTGCCAATCTTATTACATGAGAGGGGGGAAAAAAAAATGTCACCTTTAGATTCCAGAGCTGTCAGAAAGAGCAGCTCTTCTCAGCATGAGAGTCAGCTGGTGAGACAAACCGAGAGTTGTACTCCCTGTTCAGAAGTTTTGAACATAATAAATGTGTGTCGTATGTGTAGGCAACAGGAAGGAGGTGACCTTCTCCTGTTGGATGCAGAAAGAAAAGGCATGTTGAGGAAAGAAGGAAGAGAGTTTATCGTACTGAATATTCCCTTAGCTCTTCCCAGGCAGGAGATATCTGTGGCTCTATTGCTGACCCTATAGCTCCACACTCACAAAAGTTGCACCCTGGCTAGTCAAAAGATCACAAAAGTTTTAAGTAGACCAGCATCTGTAATGATAGCTTAAGAATAATTGTGCTTTAGAGCTAGGAGTAGTCTTAGCATAGGTGCACTGGGCTTTTGATTGCCTGTATAATCAGCTGTTAATGCACAGCTTAATTTCTGCATATGGAACAGAGATAAAATAATATGGTATCATTCTTGAATGTCCCCTTGTTCTTACTGAACTTCTTTCATCTATAAATAGAAGAATAATAGGGCTAAAAATCACCTGGATTGTTATCATGACACCTTTATTTGGGCTTCTGAATGTCTTTGTTCATTACTAGATATTAGCCCTGCTAAGTGTCATTGTCAACAACCAGTTGAAGATTGCATCTGTTAATTTTTTTCTAGACCCTAACGGTTGAGGATAGGAGTAGGAGTGTGCATGCATCCCATATGTCTCATATTTACTCCAGTGTTCTCTCCTGCAAAAACCACAGCTTGAGCTTACAGTTAACAATGCAGAGGTGACATTTTAGACCTCTATTTATTGAATTTTATTTTCAGATATTCATAGTCTTGAATTTACAGTGTATTATACTGATCAGAGCGTTCACAGTTAAAATGACTTAAAATAGGACTTGCACTATAGTCACTAGAAAAAGAAAAAAGCTGAAGACTTACTTAATTAAGACTTTCCAGATGACTAGATGAGGTTTTAGATTGACAGACAAAATCTACTTAAAATCTCATGTCTTTAATTTATGATTAGTCATTTAGGAATACTTGAGATTAGAAAACTAAAATAGTTTTTATAGGAAAAATGTTTTAAAGTTGCTACAGGCACTAATATAAAGTAGAAAAATACTGTTTTATTCTAATGCCCTGATTCTTCAGACTGGTCCGTGTATGTGAACTCTTATGTCCTGTTACAGTTAGCAGTAGCTATGCACAGATTTATGTAATCTAGATCAGTCTTATAGAACAGCTGGTGTTTTAGCAACAGATCTGGTGTAAACAATAAAAAGCTCTGAAAGAGTACAGAAAATTATCACAATCAATATGGAAGCTGTTGCAAAAACCTCAATACCTTGAATTTCTGTTAAGTTTTTCTACCTGCTTTATAAATTATTCTCATAGGCAAAATATGTATTATCAGTAACAGCAGTGTACATGCAAACATTGCCGTGGAGGCTTTGGAATATGGAATAATGTACACAGTGTGTCTCTTGGAAAAATGTACGAGAAAGTAACAATACAAGAAAACTAATAAAATATATAGGTGCTAGGCTGACAGCACAGTAATGGCTGTACAGAAATGAATTAGCAGTTACTTAATTAGCATATGGATTTCATTAGTGGTTTTGCAGAAGAGCAGAAGAAAGATCTTAAATATTCTACTTGCTTAGTTTGTATCTTCCATGAGGAGTCTGATAACAGTAATAAAATGGTTTACGGTGAATGTTAAATGGTGACAACTCCAGGTCAGATCTTTAAATAGGATGCACAAATCCTCCTTAAATGTTCTCTTTAGGTGTTTGAGTATTTATTGACTGTTGTGTTGGCCAGATGTTCAACAAAAAGCTATGCTAAAAAAAAGTCTTGACAGAAAGTGCCTTACTAACCCTTCACTGGTGTTGTTAATGGTGTTCATATCCAATGCAAAAACTTTTCTTGACTTGAATTATTTTGTGCATAAATCAACTCGACTTTCATGGAAACAAAATGTTCTTTAAGTCATCCTGAATGCATCTATTTAAGTGCTTTAGGTCAGATAAGGAATATGTTTGTGAAGGGAATCCCTTAGTTCTCTCAACTCACTCTGCTTTGTTTTGTGTTATGAAGCCATCTCTGACTGTGAGAACTAGATTCCTTTTAGATGAACCAAAACTGGAAGATGCAGCCAAGGAGTACACCTGGTGCGCCTCACACACGAACTGGCATTCAGTGCATGGGAGCAGGTTAGAGTTAGTCTAAAAAAAACCTGACAAAAAAACCCAAAACAAAACCTGCCAAACAAACCCTGAAAACTATACTCAAGCAAGATAAAAGCTAGTGTTCCACAGTTCTTACTGACATTCTCTTCAGATTTGGTATTTCTTGACTGTACTATTTACTGAAGTAGAGAGAGCAGTTGATGACTGAAAGGATTTATTGGATAGGTCAGCTCTGTGATCAGAGTTTATTTTTCATACCAAAATGGACCACAAGTGAAGTTTAGCCTGAACTGGAATTTCTGGCGTGGCCAAAGTATTTGGCAGCTGTGGCAAAGGAAGTGTTAGCAGAGAGATGTACGTGTGAAGTTAGTATAAAACTTTTAATTTCCTTGCCTTCATGACTGTGTCAAACCTAGTGTCTGTAAAATCATAGATGGTTCTACAGTGACTTATTTTTAAACTTGTTCACCTGCCATACTTTGTTCCATTTGCATTTCCTTCATTTCAGCAATGTGGTTTCTAGTGCTGTCCCATACAGGAAGAACAGCTCTTGGTTTTATCAATCAACAGCACATTTCTGGCAGATGAAATTTTGTAAATCAATCTTACACAAATTTTCTTTCATTGCAGGAAAAAAAAGCGCTGAGGGAAAAAAGTATTCTCAGACCCAAAATAATTATCCTATGGCAAAATGGTATGTACGTCATTTATGTAATAAGTATGTATTAAGTATTTAATAAGTACACATTGCATTTTTTCCTTTTAATGAATGAATATATAAAATGTCATATTTATGAAAGAATCTTTTCAAACACTATTGATATCAGCTCAGCATTATTTTACTTAGTATAATTAGGCCATGATTTTCCTTAAGTGTGTCAGTCACCATCAGAAACAAAACCATGGACACCTTAGAATAACATAGCTGTTAAAACCCAACCAACCAAAAATCAGCAAACAAAACAAAAACCAAAACAAAACCCAAACAGAACTTATTTTACAAACATCTCTTGAGAGGAAAAAACCAAATTCTTCATAGAGACCATCCAAATATGGGGGAAGATAAAACTGTAACCTATTTAAATGTAGGGGTGGTGGTTTGCTTATATATATATATTTATTATTATTATTCTTTTAAGAACAAAGCTACAAATAGGATCTTTGTATCTTTCTAGGACTGGGCACACACTCTCACATTCATTCCTGTGGTAGGAGGAATTGTCACCAAATTTTTCTTAGGATTATCACCTAGGAATGCATGGTCATGCAGTTTAAGGATTGGAATACCTATGAGTTACCTAATAATACCTGAGTCTTTCTTTTAGAAGGTAATATTTTAGTACAGGTTCATAGAACGTTAATTCTCCGCCAAAGAATACCAAAGCTGACCAATAAGGTATTATTTCCTGGAATTATTGATAGAAACAAATTGTCACCAGCTGTGGTGAATACAAGTGAAGCATTGTTGTCTTCCCCAGAGAGAGAAAATTATGGTCGTTTTTGTTTAAAAAAAGAAATGCAGACATTTTCTTTTACAGCAATTAGTGATGATGCATGGAGTGAACTGCTAAGTATTCATGACTAATCTGGATAGACAGGGCTGTCCCTTGCTAATCACAATGAATATTTGCCTGTCCGTAAAGAGCAAGGAGTGATGATATCAAAGAGAACAGTCAGCTATTACCAGGGCAAACTCTTGGCCATAAGCTTCTGCAGATGATAATATGAAAAGACAGAGATGAAATTAAAAGCAGTGTTAACTACCCAGGAGGCAGAAAAACACACAGTTGTTTCTTTGCAGTTGCTTGTGTATTGTACCACATTGAGACAATCTTTTTCCATTTTATTATATGCATTTGGAATGTACAGATTGCTCTGGAATTATTTTTATATGGTGGTAACTATATGAAGTATCTGGTTACAGGAACACTCAGAACAATCACTACATTATGTATAGGTGGCTTGTTGTTTTGTTTTGCTTTTTTTTTTTTGCAGAGTGCCCACTGGTGAGGTCCAATGCTTCCGTTATCATCTCCACCCTGTCTCCTTTTGAAAGTATTACCAGTGTGAGTATCTACAGTAAGGAAGTGGGACAGTTGGTCTCCACAACATTGTCTTTGCCCAGTCTGCAGAAATTTCGCTGTGTCACTAATGAGCACATTTTTAGACGGTTTTACAAAGCGAACTCTCTGTCACTGTGGCACCCAAACTCCTCTAAAACTGTGGCAGCTGTAGAGAACTTGCTTCTTACTGATGTTATTGTGCTGTGGACAGCATTAAAGTAGAGAAAACTTCCTGACCTCTGCACAGATCCTCAGGGATCTATTTTGTTTTAGGGAATTAATTGCCTTTTTTCTCTGGGGAGAAATCTTTTCAGGTACAGTCTCTGGGAGTCTGTCTACACTGCAGTCCTTACTGGACTGTTGCTCATGCAGAAACGCTTAGCTTGCCTTAAAAAGAGTAGCCTGAGGGTTTTTACCAGTGCAGAAAGCTAACAGCCTGGTCCTGTGCAGCTGGGTATTGCATCCTGTGCTGAGTTTTGTACTATGACAGCCACCCTGCTAGCAGAACCTGAGCTAGCCTGTGAGTAACTGGTTTAGGTATGTCTGTAGTACAGATGATTGCAGTGTGGATGCATCTCAAGGAGCAGCCTGTCTCCTAGTGGCAAATGATAGGATTTGAGGAGAAGCTACCTATGAGTGAAGGTTAGAAGGATGTAATAGTTTGTTAGATGTTGGTCTCTGTTAACAAATAAAATCTCCCATAAACTTTAGCCCACAAAATTAGAGAGCAAGGAGAATACAAAATTTAGTATCAAACCCTTAGGAATGTCATTTTGGGGTTGGCTAGAGAGGTAGCAGAAGTCTCTAGAGGATGGTGAGGTGGGGGGAAAGAAAGACAAAATAAGGACCTGACAGGAAAGAAAGGATTAAAATACCACTCTCTGATGCTTCTGTGTCTCACTTTTTCATTTAAATGCCTTTAGTAACATGTATTGCAAAAGCCTTATTTCCATGTTTGCCTCTCTTGTGTATAAGGGAAATGTGTTATTTTCCAGTTGTTTTGAATGTGTTTAACTCCCCCAAAAGCTCAGGGAAGTGTTGAGATTTTCAAATTATTTTCTTTTTCCTTGAATTTTCTTTCTTAAATTGATATTGCATATCCAGTATGTTAACCGAAATCACAATTTTAAGTTCACTTCTTCTCCACAATTTTTCTGTAAAATAAGAACTAACCTTCTGGGACCCCAGTCCTTGGTATATTGTATCATTTTATTAATTTTAACTTCTAAAGCACTTCCCTGTGTTATAAAAATACAAAGATTATTTTAACAATGTAGTGTTTCCTTTTGTAAGTACTGAATATTACTGCTTTGAGGAAACCCCTTAAGTCCCTAAAATATCTCAAATTTGGCTCCATTATTAGTGTGACTATAAGAAAAAGTTGTGGGCAGAAGAATGGTGGAATTGTCAAGGATTTGTGATGAATGAGACAAGTTGAATAGCCTGAATGCTGTCAGACTGCATGTCACTAACACCACCATCTTTTATATACCTTTAACAAAAAGGTGTTTCTGCTAAAATGTTTACTTGCTACTTGGACAGTATATTGCTTGTTAATGATGGTGTGGACTTACAAACCCATATTTTTCCTTGTTGGGTTTAAAATGAAACTGGAAGAAACACCAAATATGAGCCCTCATATTGATCTGCAACTCATTTGAAAGAGGTTTTACAATATCTTACAATAAATTAATCTTACAATACATTAATTAATTACTTAGTAATCCTAAGCCACTCTCTCACTCTCCTTCCTCAACAGGACAGTGAGAGAAAATAAGATGATCAAGCTCATGGATTGAGATAGAGACTTGTCAGTCATTGCCATGGGCCAAACAGGCTCCACTTTGGGAAAGATTGATTTATTGCCATATAAACTAGATTTGGATGGTAGAAAAACAATGACAAAATTAAAACAGCTCCTTTCCTCCCCTTTTCCCCAGGCTTAACTTAGCTCCTCAGTGGCTGCTCTGGTGTGCTCCTCTCCAGGGGCTGCAGGGAAATGTCTGCTTGGGGGCCTGGAGCTCCTCTGTCTCTGGCCTTGGTATTCTCAGGTCTGCTTCTCTCCCATGTTTTCTCCATTCCTCACTGTCTGTGTGGTGTTCTTGTGCTTTCTCAAATACATTTTCCCTGAGGCTCCGTTAGCTCAGGTGAAGGGCTGAGCCCTGCCCTGCAGTGGGTTGGCTGGAATCAGCTAGAACCAGCTGTGCCTGTCACGGAGCAGACCCAGCCACTTCTCACAGGGGCTGCCCCACAGCCCCCTGGCACCTGCACTCAGTATAGATGTGTTCTGGTGAACTTGAAATAATATTCTCTAGCTTTTTAGACAAGGTGTGTGAACTGTGTTGGATTTTAACTGCCTTTGTTTTCACCTTTCCCTGCTGCCAGTAAGATAATAGAAGGAACAGGGTTGGTTTTCAGTTCTTCAATTTTAGCAAAGACTAGCCAATTCCTTACCAAATCTGTGGATTTTCTAGTAAAATACATACTTTCACAGTTGTAAGGAGTGTGTGAAATTCCTTGAACTCATACTGTAACTAGCCTTGGTCTGCATTTTTTAAATGCATGTAAAACTGTGTTTAACTGTGACCTCTTTGTGGGACCTTTTGCATCAGCTTTACCTCTATGAGGGATGTTTAGCTTTGGGCTGGTTGTGGGACCTTTTGCATCAGCTTTACCTCTATGAGGGATTTTTAGCTTTGGGCTGGTCTCAGTCTTTCTGTGCTTCAGCTCCCCACCCCCCCTCCGTCCCACGCACGACACCCAGCCCACCCCCACACACGACGCCACACCCAAGTTCATCAG